>ML996216.1:0-103834 GCA_010093805.1 Polyplosphaeria fusca
ATGTGACCTATCATCATGTACATAAGGCTGCTCGCCAGCCATCCTTCCTACACACACGAGCATATATCTCAACACACCTACACCACACTTGTACCATACTCAATACACCTTGTACAACCCTCCACTCCTGCTTACAATATCCATTCGATCTCCCTATACAGTACACTTGGTTAAAGTGGCGTCCTTTCTTTTGGATGGGTTAGTACCTACTTTTGCATATCGCTGCCCGATTCGGGCGCAAGTACTGGGCTGCTGACGACGAATGGTGCAAGTTGTCTGCACCACGACGAAGGGCAGCAGCACGTGGAGATGTCGGAACATCATCGGTTTGAATGGTTGAATGGTGTTGAATGGTAGTGAATGGTAGGTAGTTTCTAGCACTACCCAGCACAGCCAGCCCTCGAAGCCTCCCTCATATAAGTAGTAATAAAACCGCTGCGCTTGCTGTACGCTTGTATTTACCAGCTTAAGTACCGGACCCAAGGTCTCAACAGTTAATTTGGGAGGGTAAAAGTGAATTGATTGTTGCCTGTCAAGGTTAACGTGTAATACTCATGTAGGTTAAACAGTCAAACTCTGAACCGGATTTTATCTGTGATTCTGTATAGATCCCAGTACAATCCAAGGAGACGACGCTAAAATTAGGGTCAACGGTCTTAGTCACTCTCAAAGCTGGTATTCTATTCGCACGTACAGGTATAGTTGATTGTAAATTTGTGGTTGCAATTAGAGTGGTAAATGGGTTGGGGTTGGGTTGGGGTTGGGTCAGATCCGCACGGGCTAGAACACCAAAATCAATATCTTTACATCTTAATAACTTATTTAATACTAACGTGTTCCACCACTCATCCGGCACCCCCACCAAAATCCCGACGCGTCCTCCACCAAACTCGCGATGCTATTACAACACAACGTCCAGCAGCTCTAAAAAGAAGGTAGACTAGCTTATTCAAAGCAGGCGATTTAATCTAAGCGAATCTTAAGCTGTAAAAAGGCTGTAGCAGTGTACGACGTCCCTCGATTAACCCTCTAAGGACGCGTTAAGGGCGCCCTCCTATAAGTCGCCAGCAACGCCTAGAAACGAAAGCTACACCTATTAGAGGAGTAGTCTCTAGTAAAGTGGATACTAGAGCTTGACCGACGCGGATTTCTACCTTAGATCATCGACGTGCGACGGATGGCAGACCATCTACTGGCTGCGCGCGGCTAGATACCTCCCCCACAGCCAGTCGGCAAGAACTGGCCTGATTGGTTCATCAAGGCTTAGCTAGAGCTACAGACTAAGTGGAACCGTCGATTTCACGCGCAGCGCGCCAGATGCGAAGATCTAGAGGCAATCAACGAGCGGTTCAAGCGCGTCGAGGGCACGCGTCTGTCATACGGCATCTCCGACGTGGACACCTACAACTTCGACGAGACAAGCTTCCAGATAGGTGTTGCAGCTACGTCGAAGGTGGTCACTAGCTCTAATACTATAGGTCGACGAGCGACAATACAGCCAGGTAATCGCGAGTAGGTCACAGCGATTGAATGTATCAACGCGTCTGGATGGTCGACTCCATCCTTTATCATCTTCCCAGGCAAGGTCCACCAGGATATCTGGTATCGAGGCCTACCTGCCGACTGGATGCTAGCAGTCAGCGACAATGGCTGGACGACCGATCAGCTTGGTCTAGCCTGGCTGCAGCACTTTGACAGCTCTACAAGGTCGCGTGTGGTCGGCACCCATCGACTGCTCATTTTCGACGGCCATAGCAGCCATACTACGCCAGAATTCGATACCTACTGTACAGAGAACAAGATAGTCACCCTCTGTATGCCTGCGCACACGTCGCACCTACTGCAGCCTCTCGACGTCAGCTGCTTCTCTCCTCTCAAGTGAGCATATGGACAGGGTTTTCAGGAGCTGGCTCGGCAGGGTGTCTACCATATCGACAAGCTTGACTTTCTCTCACTCTACATTAAAGCACGACCATTAGTCTTTACTGAATAGACGATTAAGAGTGGCTTTCAAGCTACAAGCCTCGTGCCAGCTGATCCACAGCGCGTTCTATCGTCGCTAACAGGCATCAACATGACTCTACCACCTCTAGGCTCTAGCGACGCCACAAGGAGAGCCCTAGACGGCAGAGACGCCTCATACGACTACACAGCTCGAGCAGTAGGCCCGCCTTGTTAAGCAGCTTCTCCAGCGCAACTTACAGAGCCCGACAAGCCGAGCAATCAACCAGGTAGTCAAAGGCTGCTATATGGCTCCAGCTGAAACTGCTATCCTTAGGAAGAGAATTACTAAGCTAGAAGCTACACATCAACACCGAGGACATAAGAAGGATGTGCGCCGTAGGTATATCGCTCAAGGGGGAGCTCTACAGGCGCAGGCAGGGCAGCAGCTAGTAGAGCAGCTCGATAATGTGGTGTCGGAGGTAGCGCAAGGTGGGGTCTCTCCTATGCGGCAACGCGCACCACCAACATGCTCGAAGTGCCATGTCCAAGGCCATAATAGGCGTCAATGTACTAGTATCTAAGGAATCTATATCTTAAATTCTAGCTCAATCGATATTGTTGTTGTGGCGCTATCGGCCAAAAAGCACACTTGGTTTTGGTGGGGGTGCCGGATGAGTGGTGGAACACGTTATAGATAATTCAATGCAAATTTTATATAAGGTGCGTCTATATATCAAAAATACTTTGTAAAGCAACTTAACGTTGAGTCATAAGTTATAAGTTAACGTTAACGTCAAAGTTAAAATCTAACTTATACCATAGAATAGTAGCTAAGATATCTTTATCTAGCGCTAGTAAGGACTTTTAAAAGGCACCTCTATACTAGATGCTCTCTTGGTGTAGATTTAATCCTGCGCACCGTGTAGCCTTGGAAGGTGGTTAAATTGGTCTATAGAGTTGACGGGATATCACCTCTTTGTGCATACTCGGGCCCTCGTATTCGGTCATTTCGCTTGATAGGGCGGCCTTTTTGGGACAAAAACTAAGCACCAGCCCCAAGGAGCCGAGTACACTTCCTTGCGGACTCAATGAACGGGAGCGATTAGGAGCATCTACCCAGTAAACTCACCCTCGTGGCTCGTAGGTGGCGTGGGCTTCCCAGATGATAGGGATATTGCACCAGATCCTGAATCAAGGAGATGAAGAGAGGTATAAAGTAAACACAAGGCCACAGACGCTAAGAATGGCCGACGTAGTGCAACAAGACTATCCTTTTCTATTCACTCCCCACGATGCACTCATTCCGCCACTGGTATGCTACAGTGCTCTTCGCCTCGACAGCGTTAGGTACTGTGGCACCGTCGCCACAGAACACTACCAACAGCCTCATCTGGGACCGATGCCCATCATGGCTAAACAAGACGTTGGTATGCGCAAACATCAGTGTGCCGCTCGACTGGAATGACCCCGGCGGAGAGAAGATAGTGCTCGGCTTTGCGAAGCTCTCGGCAAGAGAGCCGTCCAGGAGAATCGGCAATTTGTTCGTCAACCCGGGCGGACCAGGCAACCAGGGCTCTGGTAGTCTCTCCGTCACTGCTCGAACGCCGCAGCGGCTGGACCCGGAGATACTGGATCGGTTCGATATCATCGGTCTGGATCCAAGGGGTGTCGGACTCAGCACGCCGGTGCAGTGCGACAAGGACGTCTTCAACAAGCGCGTCAAATACTTTATAAAGTCGCAGGAAGAATACAACGAAATGGTAGCAGGCAACAAGGCGCTTTGGGAGAGCTGTCTGGCGAAGACGGGCCGGCTGCTCTACTTCATGGACACGGTCAACGCTGCCAAAGACCACGAGGCGGTGCGGCTCGCCCTTGGTGGCGAGAAGGCCAACTTCGTCGGCTTCTCGTACGGCTCGCAGCTGTACGCGCAGTACGCGGAGCTATACCCGGACAACTTTCGCGCCATGCTCCTGGACGGTGCGCTGCAGCACTCGCAGGGAGAGACAGCCAACGTGCTGATCGAGGCGACGTCGTACGAAGCAACCCTGAAGCAGTTCTTCGCCTGGTGCGCCGCCGACGCAACGTGCGCCCTCCACGGCCAAGACGTAGAGGCCGCCTTCCTCGCCGCCATCGCCCGCGCCAACGACGGCCCAGTGCCCGCCCCGGGCTGCGACGGCATCGCGTGCCGCACCGACGTCTCGGAGGAGGAGCTGTACCTCTCCATCCAGGGCGGGCTGGAGCACACGTCGGACTGGCCGGCCGTGGCCCAGGGCCTGGCCGACACAGCCAAGGGCGATGCGTCCATCTTCTCCATTACGCCGCGCACCGGCGACGTCTTCTACGACTCGGACGCGTACGCCTACCACGCCGTGCTGTGCCAGGACTGGACGCGCCAGTCCACGTCGTTTGTTGACCTGCAGCAGAAGCAGGCCGTCGGCGACGTCTTCACGCCGCTGGTCAAGGGCCACACGCAGAGCTACGAGCTCCAGGCCTTCTGCATCGGCTGGGGCGCGCCCGTGACGAACCCGCCGCGTCCCGTCAAGTACGAGGGAACGACGCCCATCCTGTTGACCAATGCCTTGTACGACCCGGCAACGAGCTACGTCTGGGCTGTCGGCCTGGCCAAGGAGCTGAACAACACGACGCTCTTGACGCGAAATGGCTCGGGACACACCAGCCTCTATCTGCGTAAAGGAGACACGCCGGCGGCGCAGACGGCATATCTTCTCAATTTGACATTGCCGGCGCCTGGAACCATCTTCAGCACATAGATTGGCATATATCATCCCTGTCAGCACCTAGAAATGCAGTCGTCGACAACAACATCATGCAAGCCTTCATACACCAAAGACCAGTTTAGGGTATATACAGAAGTGGTCTAGTTACAAGTAGAATCTCTCAGCATACCGGTATCGTTAGTTATAAGAAATATTATGATCGAACTTTACCTTATTTTAGTTTATGCGCTTTTAACGGATTCTAGGGACCAGACGGAAGACAAATGTTTTCATCGGGTACCTTTCGGCCTGCTTCCACATCGGCAGCAAGACCATGCTGACGGGCTAATGACATGACGTTTAAGCGCGCGGGCGTATTCTGGAATCATGGGGCTCCGTCTTTACTGATGGATATTTTAAAAAGCGCAGAAGCGAAGACATCGAGTTGGTCTGGTAGAGTAGTTGCTCTCTCCGTTCGGCTGTATGCAAAGAGTCACGACAAGCTTGGTGAGGGAGACAAGCACGTGATGTAATCTTATCGATAAGGCAACTCGAGATTTGTGGAGGCGAACGCACAATGTTCAACACTCCGCACTCTTGCTAACATTCAAGCTTTCGATCCGATCATCGAGACCCGACGCCGAGCATTTCCACGACCCGAGGACGATCTCGGCTTGTTTCAAGGCGTCACCTCTCTTTATAGAAAGTCTCGGACGAGGCTCAGGGCTGGGCATGACTAGGGACGACACCAGCATGGGCGCTGACGCTGCATCGCAACATGTGCATCATAACCAGACAGGTCGCGACAGCAAATGTTGCCCGTGTCCAAGAGCGACATGTGGACTTGACAACCGCAAACCGAGATGCGGTGAGGCGCGTAAGCCAAAGACCCCGGTCTGACTACCTAGACGGGCCATTATGGGCGGTGCATACGACATGGATGAGTCGCGTGGCGCGCTCGGCCGTCGTTCGCTCACCCTCTATTCGGAGACGAGAGTCAGATGCCACGTGGATAGCGGCGCATTCACAAGCCGTCGCACAAGAATAGCGCAGGGCTGCGCAGTCTTATTGAGCTTCTTTCCTCCACGCCAAGCATATGTACATGAGACTATCGTCAGCTTTCATTACTCCCCCACGCCCCACGCTGGGTAGCACTGCGGCGTCGAATGTCCAGGGCGATACGGCTGGCATTCCCTATCAACCGGCAAGGGCGTGTCCCTCTGCTTGCAGATGAATCTCTTGTCAGAGCCAAAATACGTTGCGCAGAAAGGCTGTATTGAGAGATCATAGGCCGTAGCGCCCGAGTATTCGCCACCTTGTTGGTTAGCACCCACTTGAGAGTTCAAGATGCTCATTGCTACCTACCTCCTATTTGGCGTTCACATGAAAGATCAATGCCCTCAAAGACAACTTTGCCCGCTGCTACAAGGGCCTTTCCCCCCGCCAATTCAGCGGGTATATCCACCTTGACGAAGCCACTGGGAGCGTGTTAATCATTCCAGAAGAAAGCCGTCTGATTCGATCCCTCCCAATTCCTACAAGGGTAGCCGTTGGAAGGTATCGTGTACTGACGGGGAAGCCGCGGTGAGTCCGGGTCGATGAGTTCGACGTGCGCCCATCCTCTATGATTTGGATTATCCCATTCAGTCATGTTGATGCATCTCATCAGATGGACTTCAATGTTCGTCTTTGGCTGGGTGCTATTTTGGGCAAGGGTGAAGGTTTGAAAGAACGGCACTAGGGCTAGGAGTCGGAAAGGGAACATGGTGTATGTGATGTACACGAGAGTGCTGTTGGTGCTGAAGGCGATCTTTATACGGTCGCAAGTGGACAATACGCAGACGTGCAACTTCATACCTACGAGCACCCAGGGAGGAAATCTGGCGCGTCGTGGTATCGTACCGTACCATCCACTGCAGGCAAAAGAACTTAGGCTGGACTCAGGCTAATTGGCGAATTAAGTCCATTATTCAATATCCAGCTGGTGGGTCGACGTCAAGCTCAAGATACGTTAGTCGCGACATTCATTGACGCATTCCACACGCATGCGACTCACATTAAAGTCGCAGTTGCGAGACGTAGCGTACATGTCTTAGCATTGTCTTAGACGCTAACCACAAAGGCACAGGGCGTAGTCTAAGACTATCCGACAAGCTTCACGCCGGCAGTCATCCCTACATGCACGCCATCCGGAAACGCGAAGCCCGATTCGAACAAAGAATAGAGAACAATAGCTTTGAGCCGAGGCTGCTTGTCTCCAGCCCGGGAGTGCGCGAACTGTGCTGAGAGAACGGTCAATAGGACGGCGTCTTTGTTACCAATCGGCTCATCTCGCCAATTTTCTCGGATGACTGTGCGGTGGCCCGCCCGGTGGCCGCAGCACTACCGGAATCATGGTTGGTGGCGCCAACCGTAAGCCGATTTGCAAGCCTGAACTATACTTGTCGTCTCTCGCCATCAAACGAGACAAGGCCCGGGAGGCCTGGCACACATCAGCCGAAGGAGTATATAACAACTCGACGCCCGGCATGGAAACATACCCCATCCAGCATCAAACAACCACTCAACTATCAAACACTCCATTTCCTTTATTTCCTTGGTCTTTTGTTATATTTCCTTATAAACAAACCCACAAAACCAAACTTTTTCTCTTTCCCGTCTTACTCAACCTTTCCTTCCCTAATACCAAACAAACCACACCAACACCATGCCATCCACAATCTCCAAAACCCTCCTCCTCACCTTCTCAACCCTCACAACCCTCACCTCCGCCCTCCCCCACCTCACCCCCCGCGGCGCCGCCATCCAATTCGGCTTTCCCCTCACCGGCGGCTCCTCCGAACTCCCCCTGACCCCCCTCGACCTCTCCCAAGTCTTCCTCGTCACCATCGGCCGCGGCGTACAAAACTACACCTGCCCCCCCGGCTCCACCGCGCCCGTCCAAAAAGGCGCTTCCACCGGCGCCATCGCCCAGCTCTTCGATGTCACGGCCAAAATGGCACAGAGCCAGGATTTCGTGGACCTAGTTACCAACATCGCGCAGCGCAATCCGCGGCCCTCGCTTGAGGACGTCTCGGTTGCGGATGCGGGGCTGTTGAACGGAGAGTTTGAGAAGGCGTGTTTCCATTTCTTTGACGCCGAGGGTACGCCGGTGTTTGATTGCGGCGACAAGGGGATTATACTCGCGAGTAAGCTGGACAGCGTGCCGGCGCCGACCGAGGGGACGGCGGGGGTGGAAGGCGCGGCGGCGGTGCCGTGGTTGGAGCTTGCGGCGAAGGAGGGGAGTAGGGGGATTACGAAGATTATTCGCATTGTTACGACGGGGGGGAGTGCGCCGGCGAGTTGTGAGGGGGTCGGGGCGGATGAGGTGGTGCAGGTGGATTATTCGGCGCAGTATTGGATGATGAACAATGGAACGATGGGGTCCATGTAAGACGAGTGCGGTGAAGAGAGAGAGGAGAGTCCTTGGATATTGGGAAGGCATAGCGATTGGAGTTTTTTTTTGGTCGACCGTATTTTTTAATTCTCTTGTATATGCATCTGTAATGTTTTCAATACCACGCTCGTTTTTAAGACACTAGAAACAAACCTATCTTCGCTAGAAATCCTCTTCCATTCTCTTATACATCCCTCAAAGCTTCCCCTTTCCATCCTCCTCCTCTTCCCCCATCTCAACCACCACCTTAATCACCAACCCACCCTCCCCATCCTTCCCCTTCCCCGCCATATCAAACGCCGCCTCCACCCCCTCCAACCCATGAAACCTCTGCGTCACCAACTCCGCAAACTTCGGATCCCCCTCCCTCTCCCTCGCCAACATGGCAATGCCCTCGGGATACGTATCCGCGTATCGAAACACGCCTACCAAATCCACCTCGCGCAGCGCGGCCGCGCTGATGGGGAGCGTCTGGATCGGCGTGCCCATGCCGATGAGCAAGACTTTGCCGCCGGGGCGCGTGGCCTGTCAACACACATTAGCTCTCACTCCTCCATGCATCCAGCTCGAAGAAAAGAGAGGGGGTAGTACATATATCGCGGTCTGCAAACACGCCGGCACACCCGTACACTCAAACACGGCATCCACCTCCCCCACCTCCGCACCTTTCCGCGTCCTCAACCCCGCAATACTCCCCGCCGTCTCCCGCGCAAACTCGAGCTCCTGCGCGATATCAGCGCCGCGCCGCATAGGCACCGTGTACGCCACGTGCGCGAAGCGCTGCTCGACGGCGAAATTCACGCGTCCGGCGTCGATGTCGGCAATGATGACGGTCGCGGCGCCAGAGAGCCGCGCTACGGCTGCGACGAGTAGGCCTACGGCGCCAGCGCCGAGGACGAGGATTGTGGAGTTGGGGGGGAGGGAGGCGCGGCGGGAGGCGTGGATGGCGACGCTGAGGGGCTCGACGAGGGCGCCGAGGGAGGGGGGCATGGAGGGGGGAAGGCTGGGTTTGTCAGTGCATGTTTAAGAAGAGGGAAAGGGGGAGGAGGTACCGGTGACACCACTTCCCAGGGTGGTTGATGACTTCCTGCAGCGTGCCCTGCGCGTGGGGAAACGCCTTTGCGCTGCTGCGAAACGACATGCCTTTGCAGATGTTGTAGCGCCCTTCTTTGCAGCGCTCGCATTGCGAGCAGGGCAGCCCGACTTCGAGCGCTACTTTGTCGCCCACGGCGAATTGCGATGTGAGGTCGGAACCTACGGCTACCACGACGCCGGCAGACTCGTGGCCGAGCGACATGGGCTCGCGCACCTGGATGTCGCCATTGCGGTAGTGGCGGTAGTAGTGCAGGTCTGAGCCGCAGAGGCCTGTTGCTAGGATGCGGATCTGGAGGTCGGTGGGGGAGGGGGGGAAGAGGGTGCGGGATTCCTGGAGAACGTGTCAGGGTGGGAAATTGGGGGGATGGTCGGGGAGAGGCACAATTCTGAGATCCTTTGCGCCGTGGAGGACGGAGGCTCGGATTTGTCTTGGGTTGGACTGCACGTCGGGCGACTTTTCGGTGGACATGGTGATGCGCGTGATGACGATGCGGGGTAGGAATGGAAAAATATTGGATTCTAACTTGGATTATAGACGGGGAAATGAAGGGAAGAGAAGCAGCAAGAAAATTGGGACCGCCGAAAAGCTCGCCGTAGCCTCCATCGTGGCTCGACTCGGAAAAGGTTGGTGCAAGATGCGGAGAAGGAGACAACTGCCTCGCTCGGCTTTTGAAATGCGGGACACCAAATGCCGAAGGTGGCGTTGGGCCCCTCGTCTCCGACCATCGCTGCTGCACCACTCAATGGCCGACGCTAGCTGTGCTCAAATCCTTCTCCTTCACAAGCTGCTGCTCTGACGGTGCAATTGCTCGTTTGATTCGAGATCGTGTGAATGCTGATTGAGAGCTTTGGTGTTGGTCCACGGGCAGCTTGATTGACATAATTCCAACGAGGACAGGACTGATTGTTGAGAAAATATGACCAACGTGCAGCAGCTGTTCAGCTTGGGGGGCCAGACGGCGTTGGTGACGGGCGGTACAAGGGGGATTGGCCAGGCCATGGCCCTCGCCTTGGCCGAGGCTGGTGCCGATATACTGCTTGTCCAGGTACTCCTCACCTCTCTTTTTCTCTCTGATCGCATGCCTGACGAGCACCAGCGAGACACGAGCAACCAGTCCACCAAGCAACAGATCGAACAGCTCGGTCGTAAAGCTCAGATATACACAGCCGATCTCTCCAGCGCTCAGTCTGTGGGCGAACTCGTGCCCAAGGTGCTGCAAGACGGCCACAAGATCCACATCCTGCTCAACTGCGGCGGGATCCAGCGAAGACACCCTGCGCACAAGTTTCCCACCAACGACTGGGAAGAAGTGCTGCAGGTCAATCTGAATGCCGTCTTTACGCTCTGCAGAGACGTGGGTGCGCACATGCTCGAGCAACCGGCGTCGTTGGCACTCAACCGCCGGGGAAGTATTATCAACGTTGCATCGCTGCTTTCGTTTCAAGGGGGCTTTACTGTACCTGCATATGCAGCCTCGAAAGGCGGGGTTGCGCAGTTGACCAAGGCGCTGAGCAACGAGTGGACGAGCAAGGGCATCACGGTGAACGCGATTGCTCCAGGCTACATAGCGACTGAGGTATGTGAGCGTCTGAGATTTCAACGGCTGACCGGGGATCCCCTGGACTGAGCCTTGAATGTGTATACGTGCGTTATGCTTTGAAAACTCGGTGCTGACTGCTGTAGATGAATACGGCTTTGATGGAGGACAAAGAGCGAGCCGCGAGCATTCTTCAGCGGATTCCAGCAGGTCGATGGGGCAACCCCGAGGACTTCAAGGGCGCCATCGTCTATCTCGCGAGTGCCGCATCAGCATACGTCAGTGGAGAGATACTCACCGTGGACGGAGGGTGGATGGGGAGGTAAATCGCATTTATGTCAAGTTAGCTTTGCAGAATGGCAGGGAACAGACGTCTTACCGCGAATCTCTCTTTCCAAACATGGCCTCTCTTCATCTTGAATCGAAGCAAACGCTCGCTCAAAGAAGAGAGGTGTCCCCTGAGATGAGCCCCAACCCCGCTCAACCCAGTGATTGCCCCCATATCGAGCAACCTCCACCTCCCTGGGGGCTAGAGGATTGTCCTTAGGAAGAGCCCCAACCTCGCTCAACCCTGTGGTTGCCGTCGCTCAAAGCGCAACCTCCACCTCCCTAGGAATACGGAGGATTGTCCATAGGATGAGCCCCAACCTCGCTCACCCTAGTGATTGCCGCCAGATCAAGCAATCTCCACCTCTTAGGAGTTCAGAGGTTTTGTTCCCATCCCGGGAACCCGAAATCCGTCTTCGAAAAGGAGCGGAGAAATGCGGATGCGAGGACGAGGGTTGCTCCGCCATGGTTGCAGAGAGCAGAGGGCGCAAAGCGGCCTGTGCCCTGATGCGCGCACGACGTCGGTCCCAAGTCGCGCAGCTCCTGCGAACTTTTTGTCAGTCCAGCACTTCAAATACGACAACACCACCGCCATCATCACCACCGCGAGTGCGCACGCCGCACACCCAATCCCACCATGTCCAACTTCCTAGCACGCCTCTTCACCCGCACCCCGCGCCCCTCGCCGCTGCCGCCCTTCGACTTTGCGCGCAACCCCTACCGCGCCAAAAAGTCGTGGCCGCCCAACCTCAAGGCCCTGACGGACAAGCAGCAGTTCCGGCTCGAGCGCAAGTGGAAGCGGCGCAACCTGCTCAAGAGCACGCGGCCGCGGTGGAACAGGTGGATCAAGATTGTGCAGTGGACCATCATCTCCAGCGTCGTCGCGTACGGCGTGCTGTGGTACGACTTCCCCGAGGTGGACAATGGGCTGGTGAAGAGGCGCGAGGGCGAGGAGAGGGAGGTGCCGTTTGAGCGGCTGAGGAGGTGGTTTTGGGGGAGTTTGGGGCTCGAGGGGTTTTGGTCGGAACGTACTGAGGTGGCTACTCGGAGCAGTCCATCGGCTCCGGGTCGCTATCGTCGTCCGAGGGAGGGAGAAGCGGGTATGGGTTGGGGGGAGGAGGGGCGAGTGGTCCTGGTGGGGGCGGCGGGTACTGAGCGGGAGCGGGAACCAGAACCGGGCCGGGAAGGACAAAAGAGGGGGGAGGGGAGGCCGCGAGCCGGGGACGCCTGAGGGCCTGTATGTGTTAGCCTTGTGGATTCTCCTCTCTTCACTAGAATTCAGTTCACTTCTCTTACGCCTTTGTTCGGCCACCACGTCCAGGGCCGGGCGGCGGAGTCGACCTGGAAGAATAAGTCTTGCAAGACGTGACGCTCGTCTAGGAGGTATCCTCGGGGCTACAAAACCTATTCAGCACAACTCGCTAACCAGTGTTACCTAGATGCAGCAACTTACCCCAGATTCGATGTTGGGGATGTTGGGTTGCTGGAGATCCCACCTCCAGACCAACCTCTCGAACCCGTTCCAGTGCAAGTGCACTGCCCCTATATGGCCCCACGGGACATAGCTACCACCAGTCAGCGCGGACCTCCTCTGTAGGGTATTCACTGCCCACCCATTCTTGTTGACGAAGAAGAGCCGCACCGTGATGTGCGGGATGTTGCTGTCCCACCAGCCGTGCAGGGGCTTGACGAGCTGCACGGCCGTCCCGACAGCATCCGCTGGTGGTGTCAAGGCGCCGTCGAGAACTCTCCCTTCCCCGAAGGCGAATCGGTGCACCAGCGAGTGCGGGTTGCCCGTGATAAACGCCAGCATGGCGTTTATCACCCTACTCTTGTGGTGATCGTCCTCAAATCGCCCCAACACCGTCTGGGCGTCGAAATCTCCGGTCAAGGTCGCGGTACTAAGCATCGTCAGTTGCTGCTGCTGGCAAACATTCGTAAATCCATGGATGCTTACAACTGGCCAAAGGCCCTCTTGACCGTTGGGGGTTGAGGCTGCCTGGATTCACATGAGATTAGTACCGAACCGGTACTCGGCCCATGTTAGTATCCTGGATCTGCTTGATTCTACGATGCTGTGTTGCTCGATGATACCACAATCTCTGCTGTACTGGATGACGGTTAACAGTATGTGAAGGCCGGGGCTGATTCTTTGGTATCTGGACTGCCGGCGATTCCAGGACTCCGCTGCTAGTTGGTGTGGCCACCCAGCCGTAAGAGAAAGGCAAGAGCTAGGACTGTCGAGTCGAGCCGAGTCGAGTGCGACGCAAATGGTGAAGGGGTGCATATCAGCAGACGCTGCGCTGGCGTTGGCAGCCAAGGCTGATCAGTTCCTGAGCGCGAGAGCCGGATTTGGGTATACCTCGCCTTCTCTCGGATCCATGGTGAGGTCGATTCCTGACGCAAGAGCCACTGTCTAGTCGTAGTGTTGCTGGCTGGCATTGAGGCTTCCATGGCTAAGCTGAAAGGTATTGCTAAAGAGTCGTGCTGTGCAGTAGCAGAAGCAGAAGGAGAAGCAGTAGGCGGGAAGGATATTGTTGTTTGGAAGAGCGAGAGAGTGGAGCTGTGGGCGTCCTTTTGTGCGTTTGCCCTCTCGGATCAACCGGCAGAAAGAATATCCGACAAGAATATTCTTATATTACCAAAGTGAATGGGATTCGAGGTGAAAATGGTGAGTCGACAGATTTGGGTCCGTGCACATGTGTGAAGTGAAGGAGGGGCCTTGGCGGATGTTATGAACATCCCGAATGCCTATAATAGTTTCTGTGGAAGAAAGAGCTAGGACTCTCTCCGATTCCTGATTTATTACATGTCAAGCAGACGTTAGGGAAGATGGCCGCCTTTGAGTTGGCGAAAGGAAGTCTCCTGGTGCATCACGTTTGGTCGGAAATCCGCACACTTTTGCTTGCCTTTCTTGTTTAATTTCTTTGAATGTATCAGTACCTTTCCTTCTTGCATGTCCTTTTCTTCTCGCGTGTTTCTTCGTGAATTTCGTACGCGGTCCTTAACAGGCGGTAGGATATAATTATGTGATATCGTTGTTCACTCTTGTTGACAACCTAGTTATGTGCCTTGCGGACATGTGTAGTTTTAGATCTTTAGAATCTTTTTCGACTAGCTCTTCTTTAACTTTTCGACATTTTGGCACCTATGCTGTGCACTTACGGCCTTTCTATCTATGACTGCTCCTGTGCGCCTTTTTCTCGGTTCAGGCCTTAGGATAGCTGCATTGGCATTCCGTCAGAGACAAAATTATCACAACCTCTGAATTGAAAGTGCCCAGCTCAGCTGGTCCTTCAACTTTGGAAACTACGACGATAAGCTGCTTCGGTGTTGCCTCAAAGCAGACACTCTGGCCGATTCAATGAATATGATTGGGCCGAAGGTGGAGACTTCGAATTTGACTTGTTGTGCGATTATTAGACGATGCATTAGAGAAATCATTTTGGGGCACACGTCTTCGACGCTGGGATCAAGATATCTTAAATCAGATATGTGGAGAGAATTCTAAGTCGTCCTATGCGTTATGTCTGTAAAGGCGATGGTGAAGTTATACTTCCTGTTAGGTGGGAAATACTATGTATTTCGTCGTGTACCGAAGTGCTGTAAAACGATAGAGCCAAAGCAAACTGGTATGTTTTTGCTACCTCGATCTAAATACCAAAACGTCGAGAATTACACAGAGAAGATATAGCCCTATTGGTACACAATAAGCAGCCGTCACCACAACGTTGCTCGCAAGGCCGCCAAGGAAGGTTTGATCCATCGCCGGCAGTAAGATAAACCCACCCAAGAAGCCCATGTACAACACGGTTTGGGCTGTCCTCACGAGTATATACCCTAGTCTGTTGGTTCTTGCCCCCAATGCCGTGTACCACCCCTCAAACATTTGAGCGAAAAGTATGTAGACGATGATGCTGAAGAGAAAGGCAATTGGTAGCCACAGCCCTGAAAATTTCCGTGGTATAAACATGTCAAAGGGGCTACTCAAGCCTAAGAATGTCACTAAAACTAGACCTGTCACTCCTAGTATGTTTAGAAAAACGAGGATTGTTGTGAGGCGCATAAAGCGGACGTCATTGTAGAAGTCGGTGTGGGGATGATATGTTGCCGAGCCCCCCTCATTGGATGCGACAGTAGTTACTGTTTGGACGACATCTTGATAATCAGTTGACTGTCTTGTGATTGCTGCTGTGGTAGACGGTGGCTGTTCATCGTCGCCATTTTTACTCTCGGATTGATGATCTTTCGGTCCTGTTGCACTTAGCCACTCCATACTGTGAAGAGAATGGGGTACTTGCCAGTGTCTGTTGCCTCCAAGATCGCTGTTAGAGGTGCAGCGAGAAGTAAAACGGGCATAACTTGACCAAACGACCATTCATTGGCGCTGAGATTCTCGTTGTAGATCCACCATGATTTGAAATTACCCCAAATGAAGCTCATCAAGATCCAGAAAATCTACATTATCGTTGAGTGAAACTGTTAGAGTATCATATAAGGAAAGACTGACCTCGAAAACCATTGATATCCATAAGTCAAGAAGTAACCGGAAGGAGAGAAAGACGCTCAAGAGGGGCCGGTAGCATAAAGCATGTCGCAGTCGGCACCACGGTGGCGAGGTCGAGCTGCTCCAAAGAAATGCCTTCTCCAGATACTTCACAGCCCGCTTACTTATGTGACGCCTCCCATACACAAGCATCTTGCTTGATCTTGGGTATAATTTCAGGAGACGAATCAGCATCCCGCCCGCAAGTAATAGGGACGATAATATCATATCCCGTCGTGTGTTATTAATTGTTGTCGTAATGGATCCATCGTAATTGCAGCTGCTAGATCCGGATGCATTGAAGCTGACTGACGTGGGTGGAAATAAAGCTGCCTTGTAATAACATGTCATGAAATCACTGGGGGTGGGCCTGAAAACCCCGCAAATATGACTTCCCTTAGCAGGATCTTCATAAGTGAGATGCCCGGTTGGGATAAGCGCCGTGATAAGAAGTATGATGAGGATGCTCATAGTGCAACCCCTCCAAAGCCGACCGATTTTGTGGCGATGTAGGTAGCCACGCAAGGATGTCAGGCACGAGAGATGAGTGATACTGGCGAACTAAGCAAGGTACACCATTCGAGCCCAGTGAAAAGCAGATATACCACATCTCAACTGAGTGAAGCCGCTGATTATGGTCGAGAGTCCTGTGAAGAGTTGAAGGTCGCTCATGATCAATAATGCCTGGGATATCGTGAGCAACGACGAGGGATTTGCGTTTCATTCTTCTAGTACCTTTGTCATTACAATTTGGATGCGGCGGGTATTCTAGGTAGGCAACGGCCTCCCGCCAGTTGCCTTGCGCCGGGGCAGCCATCGCAGGACTTGCAAGTCAATGGCATTCGGTTTGTGTCTTTCGCGCTTTCCATCCGGATGATTATTTCCCAACTCTTCAAACACATCTACAGTAGGATCATAGACAGTGAAATAATTCCCAATAACTATGGAGACTGCGAAACCTGCAGTTAGAACGTAGCCGAGTGAGACCTGAAACATCAGCCTCGCCGAGAATTCCATCCCGTTGCAGCAATCATGCTCACCCCCACACCAGAAATATCGGGATTAGGTTCCAATTCCGCCGGGTGTTGGGAGCAATCAACTTGACAAGTGTTGCTGGGCATTGTTGCGATGTGGTTGTGGAAGAAGGCTGCAACAGAAGAGAAAATCAATAAGATGGGCTGTAAAGCAAGATAAGCTCATTTATAGCGTGGACCATGAGAGCTGAAAGCTAAGCGCCAAAGGCCAGACAGAAGGCGCTGTGGCGCATTTGCCTCGTTATTAATAACAAGGCTGACCTAGCACCTAGTGCATTGCGCGCATCCATACGTCAACATACATTCTTCCTACGGTACTCAGAACGCATAATCGAGGCATTCGCCGATTCAAGCATGTGGCAGAGGTGGGCGGTTGCGGTTGTGGGAGGGGAAGAGGAAGTGGCGGGTGCTGTGCGTGGTGGTTCTCGATTTCAGTGAGGGGACGCGCACATGCCTGTTACTACAAGTCAAATGTAGCACAACATCTCACACACAGCACAGAAACACCAATATAGAACGTAAGAACGGCCCATTCTAACCCTACCTATACTACCTAGAAGAATAGCACCCATTCCCAGCACATGCGCAGCCCCCGATCCTTACAAAACCCAGGTCTGCACACCCCAGTTCCTCCAGACCGCGAGGCTCGCACTGCCACTATCCCCCTTCCCATGCTTTCTCTTACTCATACACAAAAAATGAGATGGGGCCGTTTCCACTCGTTGAAAATGGCACATCCGTCCGCCCAATGCAAACGGCCCGTCATGAGAATCCCTCCTTCGAAAAAGCAGCGCCTGCAATGCATTCCCATCTTCCGGCCCTTGAAAAACACACACGTCAAGGCTCACTGTCCATGCATCAAGTGGGGAGAATCAGTCTTTGCTCGCTTTATGCGAAGCCAAAGTACTCGCTGCCCGCCGTCATGGCCGTGTAGAGCTGTTTGCGCAAGTCCTCGTACGATTCGTACTCTGGGAGATCAAGTTCTGCAAAATACGTTAGTCTTTGTCACAGATGTGCAATCAAACACAGAGTGACTTACGGTTGAAGCAAGTATGGCTACTCGGCAAGCGTTCCTTGGAGCCATAGTCACGATGGATGTTGAAGCGCGAGAAGCCATTCATGCCCTCGAGCTCTTTGAACCCGTTCAGCGGCACCTTGGATGTTCCGGTAACAAACTGGAGTAGCTTGGCACGCTCCTCCTTGTCGAAAGAGCGCATGGCGCGCCAGAACCACTGGATCTGTGGCGACGCGGCCGTGTAGTTGTGGTATTCCGTGTTGTTCTTCCAGTCGTCGACATCAATGTCCGGAAGACCCGAGATGAGCAACTCAAGCTCTTGTTCGCTGAAGATGGAAACGAGGTCGGCGGGAACAATGTCATGGAAGCCTTTGAGGAAATTCTCAAGCTGTTCGGTTACAGCGCCTGTGAGGCGATGCTCGGTGACAAGGCGAACATATTCCTGCTTGTTCTCTTCGGTGACGGGGATGTCGCGACCATTCTCAATGAGATCCTTCGTTTGTGTCACACCAAAAGCCTCCGAGTCAAGTGAGAAGGTCTCCGTGATAATGTCTGTGATGTCGTTGTTCAACATCCACTGGAGTGACTTGTGGTACTCCAGATCTAGCGTCTCCATGTCTTTCAAGTTGACTGGACGGCTCAAGATACGCTTGTACACCGCGCGGCTGAAGTGACAATCTAGCACACGGCCTTCGTAGAGAGCTTTGCCAATGATGCGGCCAATGAACTTGAAGAACATCAAGTGCTCCGGGTTGATTGTACTGAGGCGGTTGGGATGAAACGTCGTACGGTCAGAGGCAACAGGCACGAAAAGCGCATAGTCGGGGTTGAACATCTGTCGCGAAATGACTTGGAACCACTCCCGAGTGACACCTCCTGCGTCCACGCCTTCTTCTCCATGGAAGCGAATGCTCAACTTTCCATACTTCATCTCGTCGGCCGTCTTGAAGTAGAGCGATTTGAAAGAGTCGAGGAATACCTGATCTCGCCGAACAGAGAGCTGTAGAGGTGGATGCGGGTGGCGGTCGCGATCGTTTGAGCGCGAGTGCAACTTGCGGTTGAAGTAGTTGCGCTTATTGTCAAATTCCAAGACCTTCGAATTTTTGACCAGGAGCGAGAATGTGCCGCTCATAAGCTTGGGGTTCTGGCGGACAAGATCATTGAGGATCTTGCGATGATCATCGGTAAAGGTAAAGAACAAGCTCTCCATTTTGCTCTCGGGTGGTGGGCTTGATAGAGCAAACTCCTTCGGGAGGAGCTTGCTCAGCGGTGCATCATTCAAGGTCGTGTTCTTGCAGATGACCATGAGAGCTTCAATGAGTGGAAGCAAGATCGTGGCGATGTTGAGCATGTTGCCGCGTTGACGAATGATTGTAAGACAATCGCTGAGCTTGTTCCACAACGGGCCAAATGTAGAGTCCTCGTATAGGGTCACGAGGATATCCTCTTTTTGAGCTGGCTCTAGCGCCTCTGCACCTGCGGTTGGTTTGTCCTTGTCTCGCACTGGATCGAAGAGATAATCAAGTGCCGTGAGAGCTCTCAAAAGTTTGGCTTGATCGGAGCTTGCGGGTGAAAACTTGGAGAGCGCCATGCCTTGCACATCGGTTGGAGTAGCGGCTTTCGAGACCTGAATAGTCAAGGTGGCCAGGTCTGCCAACGTGGAACGTGCGAGCTCTTGTGCGATGCCGAGAAGCTCGTTGCCAAACACCTCTTTAGCGCCGGGAATGGGGGAAAGATTGCTGATCACAGAGAGCGTCTCCTGGAACACCTTGCTATTGCACTCTCGAGCGGCGAGAATCTTCGCGACCAGTCGAAGGTTGCTCTCTGGAACATCTGGAGGTGCTAGTGTCCGATGCCTCTTTGTCTTATCCTCTGCTTCAACCTTTTCCTCGGGTTTAGACGAATCATCCTGGGCTTCAGTAGCAGGAGCAGTCTGAGCCTCGACTTGGCCTGCCATTTCCGTGTCTTCTGCTTGTTGTTCTGCCGTTGGTTGAGGTTCGGCTAGCGCGTCTGGCTGGCTAGTCATGGACTGATCTTGCGCAGTCGGCTGATCCTGTTCCTTCTCCGCTTCAGCTGCCACTTTCTCTTTCTCCTTCTTAAGCACTTGCAGAGGCCCTGTGATGACGCGCAGGAGCGTGGTAAGCTGTTCCATGATTGAAGAGCTCTCAATGATCAGCTTCCTATCGAGCAGACCCAGAAGCGCGTTGAGCGGATATTTGGTGGCCTTTGTCTCTTTGGCCTTGCCTTTCCGGTTGCTGCGATTTTTGAAGCCGACGGCAGTCTCATGTTCGGTCAGGAAGAATGACCAGACGGGCGGATTCTTATCGGTAAGCTGCCACAAGGTGTGAAGACATTGCTGAACCACCATGAGCGGCGATACCTCCGAGCTCATTGTCAGAGCGCCAATATTCTTCCGGCCCTTCGGGGTCTTGTCCGAGCCCTGCTGCTTGTCCGACTTGGCCCGTAGCGACAACTGAGAGAAGCTTCGCTCTACGGCGTTGACATCGGCACTGCCGTCCTGGAGTATCGAAAGAAGTATGCTGATGACTTCGGCGCGGTTCTGGCGGTTCTCGCATACGTTTCGCAAAATGTGACTCAGGCTAAGTTTGGCACTGCCGGTCTGAGGAATAAACATGAGACGGAGCAAGGTAGCAACTCCAGACTTGTCCAGCATCTGTACACACGGGCGAGCTTTGCGCTTTGGCGCCTGCTCGTCTTGAGCACGCCTGTCGTGGAGCCTATCAGCTCCACGACGGTAGCCTGGCTGAAGGAGGTCGTTGATCTGGTTCAGACGACGATCGCCTCCTAGGGCCCGAGCCTCCGCTGATATTTCAGGCGGCAACTGTGCCAGAATCTCATCGTCCTGGTCCATGAGCACAGCTTGTCGTAGGTTAGGATCGAGAGTGGCGAGGAAGGATGCCGGGTCCATGTCTTCGACACGAGTGTGGACACCAGTGTTTTGACGTCGTCGCTGCTCTTCTCGTTCACGTCGTCGGCGATCCTGAGCTTCCTGCTGGAGCAACTCCGCACGGATTTCAGGCGGGAGTGCCTCCAAAAACTCTTGGCTAATATCTGAAGGCTCCTCGCCAGCTTGCTGCGCTTGAGCACGGTGCTCCTGGAATTGCTGCGCTATAACATCCTCGCGAAGATCTTCTGGGAGTGCTTCGAGATACTCCATGTCGATGCCAAGATCTGTAATGTCCAGTGTTCGGCCGCGGAGTGTGTACGTCACCCTAGGTCGTTCCTCTGATGGTCCGGCTTCAGTGTTCTCAGCGGCGGATGTGTCGGCGGATTCAACGCCTTCCATGGCCTCTTCTGGTCGATCAACAGTGGCATTGGCGGCCTCGTTCTCCGTGTTGCCTTGAGCGGCTCGAGCTTGTGCCTCGGCAGCTTCACGATCTTTGAGCTCCCGCTCCTCCTTCTCTTTCGCCTCACGCTCTTCACGTTCCTGTTTCTTTCGCTCCTCGTCCTCCTTTTGTTTGCGTTGCCGCTCAGCCTCCTTTTCGGCTTCACGTACCTTGGCTGCTTCAACAGCAGGAGGGACCATAAGCTTGAGAACGGAATTGATAACGCGCTGGCTCTTCTCGAGTGCACCTTGTCCATAGAGTAACCTAGCCTCTTCTTGCCACCGCTGCCCTGTAAAGGCCTTGAGGAACGTGACGGCGGATTGCGGATCTTCTCGTGCTGAGCGAGACATGTGGGTTTCTCGCGCGCGAACATCCCTGCGGTAGGGTACAGAATCGAAGGGGGGAGGCATGCCAAGCTGCAGGTTATTGAAAGAAAGGTGCAGGGTACCATTGTGTTGATGGAGTGTCGTTCCTTGACTCATTGCATTCAGCAGATTGCTAATAAAGGAGACGGGGCTGTCGGCAGGAAAGATACGCGGGCCTCGGGCGTCAATTGCGTGTACCCAATCGCTCATACCCTCGTTGCGGCCGCCTGGAATAGGAGGGTCCCGAGCTGAGGCGCGACCGGTGCGTTGCAGAAGTGGATTGATTCCATCGTCTGCCATTCGGGCACCAGGTCGGTGTGAACGATATGCAGGCACCATGATGCGGTCACCTGGCCCTCCAGGGAACATCCAAGGATTCAAGCGGTGGGTGTGTCGCACTGCAGGGGGCTGTTGGTCATCCCAGCCTCCCCAGCCCATGTCTCCCATGCCGTCCTCGTCGTCTTCAAGACCGGGGTTATAAACAATATCCTCCTCATCATAGTCATCCTCGTCTTCTTCGTCTAGAAAAGTGTTAAAATAATCCGAACCTAAAGATGGCTCGGAATGCATACCGTCTTCCTGCATTTCTTGATCCATGAAGTCATCATCCCCATCAGCCACCATGTCCTCGAGCATCTGCGGCGGATCAAGAACAAACCCGAGAGGATGACCATGACCTGCGTCAATCTCAATAGCACCTCCAAATGGGCCATTGTCGCCACTCCAGCTGTCTTCGCCGTCGTCAGCTAGGCTGCCATTCTCGTCGTCACCATCAACCTCGTCGAGGTCTTCGATTTCCTCGATGTCATCCATGTCATCGTCATCGTCATCTTCGTCCTCGTCTTCATCGTCCTCATCTTCAGAAATATCTTCACCGGATATGATGTCCTCGCCCTCCTCTTCGAGGACCACCTCAACATCCATACCGATATTTCCAGGAAGACCTTCGATAGGGCCCATATCACCCATTTCGTCGTCTTCCTCCGAGACAACGTCGTCCCCAAGCTCCTCTTCATATTCCATGTCATCCCCGAAGTCATCGCCATAGAGCTCATCGTCCTCCTCGTCATCTGATGGCTCCGAGTCAGACTCGTGAGGCGGCTCATACATGCCAAGCGTGGAGTTGCGGAACAAATCTGGAGTCTCTTCACGCGTCGGATCGATAAAGTCGTCATCAGATGCCGAGGGGATGTCGTACTCTTCTGACGTGTCTGGCGTGGATGACGTATCATAGTGAGTGCTGAGATCAACTGCAACAGCGCACAACCACCGAAGGGGCTTGAGTATGTATTTGACCGCTCGTTTCGCATTGGGGAAATTGAGGTCGATGTCTGCAATAGCCAATGTGAGGGTGGTGATGAAGTTTTTCTCATACATGATCTTCGCCATCTGCTTGAGAGTCGGGGTGAGTTCGCTGTTCTGACTAAGCATCGTGCCATCGGCGCGCTGAGAAACCATCTTCGAGAAGATATCGGAAATGCCCAACAGACGAGAGTACTTGAGATCTAGGGGTTCTTCCGAGGCACCGGCCTTTTGGAAAGCTTTCAGTGTATGCTCCAAGACAAACTTTCGCACAAAGAGAAGGTCGGGCTCCGAGTCGGTGTATTGATCTGGGCCACCATTCCTGGATTTACCATGCTCTCCAGTCTTTGCACACAGAGAAACGATCACGTCAACGGCACAGTTGGACGTTGCGATCTTCTTCTTGAAGGCAATGTCTCCTTCATGGTTCAAGCTGCCCACCGGAACCAGTGCTTTTAACAGGTACTGAAGCACGCCCGACCTGGGTTTCGAGGGCGTCCCAGAGTACGGATCTGCATTCTTCGAGAAGTTTATGAACTCGATCTTCGTGCGGTTGTAGCTCTGGAGGAGTTCCGCGAGGCACTTTAAGACAAAACAACGGTATATGTAGGTCTTGTGCTCGTCGGCTTTGAACTCAGGTTTCTCGGTCTTGCTCTGCTCCGAATGTGGGATGGGACTTGGCGACGAATCCTTGTCTCCAGTAGTGTTGTCCGTGACTTTTGGCGGTTCTGGCTTGTCGTCTACGTTCTGGTAGGCGAGCAGTTCGCAGAGGAGGTAGTGTATCACACCATCCGAATTCTCGACGACAGGAACCTTCAAGTCTGCAGTCTTCGTACGCTCGAGCGGTTTTGGCTCATCAGTTTCGTTCGCCTTCCCTTCGTCGAGCCTGTCACTCGACAATGTTGCCGCTTCAGGGCCAGGGGTGTCATCCTTCTTCAGCGCGAGCGCCTGAGGCCGCTGGTTCGGGTCGTATTTCACCAGCTGCAACATCTCATTGGTGGCCTCCACAAAGATTTCTGGTGCCCGGAGAGCGAGATAATACATCTGCCTCGTGTAACCGGTGGTGTCAGTCTGCCTCCGGTCTCGGGATTCGAACATTGTTCGGATTTCGCTGCGCATGATCTGCCGAATAATCGACTCATCCTCGATGATGTGTCGAAGCACGAGCATGAAAGCACTACGCAGGCCCTCGTTTGTGACACCTGCTAGTTGTTTTACCATCAAGAAAAGGCGTTGAATATTGCGCTTCTGTGCGAGTCGCAAAGCTAGCTCCCTCGTCCGTGTGAGCATGACCAGAATTCGAGTGATTGATAGGGCCAGGGACTCGTCCTTTTGAATCTTTGGCAACAGCTCGATGATCGCATCTAGAAGTTGCTCCTTCTCCTTGAAAGCTATAATGGGCTCCGGTAGCTCATCTACGGAAGTCTCTTGCCGGTCATCAGCGGTAGGGGGCGACCACTGAATGTGTGGGGGAAGCTGGTCTTCGGACAGCAAACGCTCCACGATCACAAGAACATGTCCAACCCATGGTGATGATTCGTCGGGCGACTGATCAGGGAAGACTTTGACAAAATCAAGCAGCATCGAGAAGCTGTCTTTCAATTCTTCCACAACCGCATCGTAAAACTCCTTGTCTTGGATGACGAGCGCGAGTAGATGTGCAGATGATGCTATCTTCTTCCCATGGGCACGGAAATCATCGCCTGTTTGGAGTGAGATGAGCGATTGAACAAGCGTAGAGCCAATCTCCATGCGCATGGCCGCGGGTTCGGAAGCCTTTGCAATGGCGGCCGCGATCAGGTCGGCCAATTCAAAGGTGACGTCATCGTGGGAGTTGAGAATATCCAGAGAGCGGTCGATGAGGTTCTTGCGTAGATTCGATCGCTCTTCGTCAAGGTCGTCGCTACCGACAGACTCGGCCAAATTTCCGTCCCTCATTCGCTTCAAGTAGGCCAAGTCGTCCCATTTCGGGCTGGTAATCTGAGTACGCTGTATCTCCGGTACAGGAGTGTCTGAGCTAGGCTCTTCTTCGACGTCCTCCATCTCGACGGACTGCGAGTCGTGAGGTTCTTCTGATCCATCGCCGTCCCCCGTGTCGTCACTGGCGTTGTCCGTTGGTTCCGGTACAACTACCTCAGCGCGAGTCGGAGAACGGGCTTTCGTACGAGCCTCAATCTCATACTCAGGTAGAGGATTGCGCTGCGACCGGGCGTCTTGGCTCTGATTCTGGCAGTACTCTTTGGCACTATTGTAGTTGTCGCAGCAGCGGAATAAAGCTTCCTCGGCGAGCTTCTCATCGAAGTTTGCATCTTTCAGTCGTTGGATGTGTTCGGGATTCCGTGGTTTCCATGCTCTGATAATTGGTTTGCTACGCTTGGGTGCTTTATCTGCGCTCTTGGCCGCGCTTGTCTCCTGATCACCTTCCAGGACCGTCTTCAGGATGTTGATCGAGGTCTTCACGATCGAAGTAGTCGCCTTGTCGATCAACTCTGAATTCCAGATCTTCTGCACTGGTTTTATGACGGCGTACCGCAGTTCTACTAGGAACTGAGGAGCACTGAAAGAATCTGCACGATCCCGATCCCGTTCGCCACGCGTCGACAAGGTCGTGGTTTGTGGGGCTTCTGAGACGACTTTCGAGTTGATTATCAGTGCGTAAAAGGCCAATATGATCTTGATCCCGCCGAGGGACAGATTCAGCTGTCGCTGATTGTCTTCCTTGACGTCGTCGCCATGTTGCTGAATGATGGAGACTGCAGCTTCGTAGAAGGTATTCAAAATTGATTCGAGGATAGCAAATCCTCCCAAATTACGGAAGGATTGCAGAATCAAAGTGAGAGACTGAGGGGTGCCGCGATCGGGGTTCTGGTCGATCATCAATTGAGACAAGGAGGTTAAGATAACAATCCAGTAGCTGTAACGGTCCTCGTTCGACTGGGCGTCCCTTGGGCCGTCAAAGCTGAGTTGGCCTATAGCTGCTTGGCCTAATTGATCCGCAACAATTATGGCACATTGCTTTTGGTATGTGTCAGGGCTCCTACGGAAGAGGAGATGTTTGCCCAAGCTTTGGAATAATGGCGCGATGCCTGTCGGGACCTTGCTCAGCAAGTAACGGAGAGTTTGAGTGTTCTTGAATTGCGCACTGTCCTGGCTAAGCCGAGGGGTTTCTTTGGGAGCTGCCGTGCTGGTCGACGATTCCTCCGCAGGTGGTGTCTCATGCTCTGCCGCGTTTGGCTCATGATGGCCAATGCGAAGAATGTCATCGGCCTCATCGATCCCAAAGCCCGAGCCTTTAATCCGAGTCTCCTTCTCCCATTCTTGGGGCATGTGCTTCTGAAGTAGAATCTCTTCCCAGACGCAACTACGGTGTAGCTTTCCGAGGCTATTGGCAAGGCGTGCATACATGTCCGCGAGATTGACCAAGCCGAAGAAGTTGGGCGTATTCCGTTGGCCGTGCAAATAATTCGAGTATGCCATCGTCAAGGCGTTACAGAGGGTTTGAACAGTGACGAGAGACTTGACATATTCCGTTCCATTACCCGGCATCTCCCAGGCCGCTGTAGTGTGGACACTTGTGAATGGCGCGAAAAAGGCGTCATCTCCAGTGTGGCTCGTCAATGGCTCCATACGATCGCATGCGCGTTGCAGACGCTGTAGCATACACGGGACAACGATGTAAGGCTTCTGATCAACAAGGAATTGCATGACGCGAGCAAACTCATCACCCGTTGAGTTCGGTTCGTTGAATTTGGCTGGTAGACAAGGAAGACTTGCGAGGTCAAGTATTGACTCCACTCCTTTCAGCTCAACGTAGGAGCCGCACATGACGGGATTGGCGAAAAACCCCGCGAGAAATCGACAGAGAACACTGATGTACTGGCTTGTCGTCGGCTTATTTGCGTCCTCGGCTTTATCAATGTGCTCGAAAGTGACATCCTCGTCAGAATTGTCTACATCCTGCATCTCGACGTCGCCGGATTCGAGCTCAGAAGCCTTTGATAGTTCTGTTTGAAGACGGTTCTCGGGACCACGTAAAGCCTTGCGACCTCCAGACACGATGATACTCCCATTCTTTTCAACCCATAGCTTGACACCAGCGCCGTGTTCTTCTGCTGCACTCGAGCACAGGTGAACAACGCGATCAATCATCTTGCTCAAGGATGAGAGTACTTCGTTCTTCAGTTGCGGGTGGTGACGGACTAGCTCGTCGAAAGACTGTCCTATGATGTTGGGGATTTCGGTGTCGGTATCAAGAGCTTTCACATGAGTCGGGCTCTCGAAAACTTCGAAGAACCTGCCGAGCGCGGTAGAATTTTGAAAGAGCTTCATACCGGCTTCCGCGAGGCAGATGGCTCCGAAAGCTTGAGGGATAGAAGATATAGCCTCAGCCACGGGTAGGATGCCTGGGGCCAGAGGACCTTCACCACCTTGGGAGACTGTCTTCAGAAAAGCTTCGCTGAGCCCAGCTTCGGCAATAACGTTGTAGCTCGTAGGTTCGTTGTGTATGAAACTGGTCAAAATGGTCCCTGCAAGGCTCCAGACAGTCGAGCCATAGACCGGGGCGTTTGAGAGAACCATGCGCAGCCCACTCAACAACTGAGGCGAATCGATGAGATTGCGCATCAAACGATCGAAATTACCGCCAGTGTGGCCCATCATATGGTTTATGAATTTGAAGAGCCACCTAAGGGACTGCTGATGATAAAATGGAACCTGGTAGTCTACCAATTGCGTCTTGTACGCTTGGAGCATGCCGTCACCGTTCTGAGCAATTGTCATTGACGATTCCACTTCGTAGGCTGTGAGATCGGCAATAACTTCAAGACCGTTTGCGCTGACGAGAGCCGAGAAGGCATCGCGAAGATTGTATACAAAGGTATCCAGGAAGTTGAGAACCTTGGGATAGTTGCGTTCCGCCTTGGCAGTTCGTATCTTCAACACTTCGACAAGGATTTCCAGAAGTCCTGCGGATACCATGCCTTCACCGGTGCGACCCTGAGATGCTGGAAGAGTATTCAACAGGGAGAACAGCGCGTCGCGCCACTGTTCTTCTTCGAATTCTTGGGATTCGGTTTCTGAAGCGCCGAGTTCCGCAACCATCTTCCGTACCACATAGAACAAGACACCGTGGTTGACGTTGACATTCAGGGCAGTGCACACGTCAGACGCTTTGTTTTTATGCTTTGCCAGAGCTTCTAGGGCGTTCAGTGCAACAGTTTGAACCTCTCGGCTGACTCCAGCTTCGCCATTGCCAGGTGGATGGACGAGCTCCGATAGCTGGTAGGCTAACTGGAGGGGACGGGACTCGTCCGAGTCTTGCTGGCCGAGCTTCTGATAAAAGTCCTTCTCGCCAAGCACATAACCCACGTTCGCGATTGCCAGCAGACGCACCGTCACGGCGTCCTCTCGGCCAGACGTGTCGCTGCCGAGGGTTTTGGCGACCCGTAGCTTGTGAAGCAATTCATAGTGGCAGCTATCGGGAATATCAACGAGGCCTTTCTTCAGGAGCTCGTGGATATCATGCGAAGCCACAGTTTCGGGGTCGAGCTCGAATGATTTCGGACCGTTGGAGCGTCCGCCTCCATCGATATCTCGCTCTTGAGTCGAAGGAAATGTTGGAGTGATGGGGGACTCTATTGAAGGTGTTTGTGGTTGCCGCGGAGTCTGCTGGGAAATGATGGAAGTGCGTCGAGCTGGCGTAGGGGTCGAAGGCGCTTCTGCAGGAGAAGCCGCGGCAGGTTTATTCAAATCATCTGATGTAGGTGATGGCTCATAGTACGAGATGAGAACGCCGCCAAACTCCTGTTGGACCGCAGAGCTAGGCAACGCAAAGAAACCCACGAGGTCGGCAGCATTGACCCGATCACCGTCACTCCGGCTATCCCCAGATACCTTGTCTTTGCCCTTTCCAGCCGGTATGACAAAGGCTGGCGTCGGCGTTGACGGGCCCTTTGGGAACGGAGCAGCCAGTTTCTGTACCTTGTCGAGGTTGAAATTGTAATGGCTAGCAAGTAGGGTGGGGTGTAGAGTCGCAGGAGCGAGTCGCATTCGTGCGGCGTTGTATCGCTGCGCAAGACGAAGGCTCAGCCTGAGCGTGGCCTTGAGCAGTGACGTAGAGGTGGCGTTGAGCAGCTTGTCCAGGTGGTTGCTGCTAGAGTACAGACTCCTATTTCCGCAATTCTCCAAGAGCAGCCTCGTGAATGCAAGAATGTGTTCGATGAGCTCCCGATCGCCGTCGTGTGAAACGTGCAATTTGTCCAAGACTGTGTCGGTGGTACCATTGGGGGCAGAGTCTTCCTCGGCATCGCCTTTGAGCAGGAGGCGGCGCTGGAAAGGCTGCGTCTGCGGACCGTCTACCAAGCCATACTCTGTGTTGAAGAGATCAAGTATGCGGTCGAAGCGATTCAGCACGGGTATCCAGTGGTACGTGTCGCCGCGGGGGAAGGGCCATTGCTTCGGAAATGAAGTGAGGTGGGCGGGTATCTGGAATAGCGGTATCGATGATGTGGCTTGCACAAATTCCGCAATCATAGGCGACTATTTCGTTGTTAGTGACTTTTAAAGAGGATTTTGGGCGCGTACGTACCAGGGTCGACTCGTGTCTAGACGTTGCCTGCTTCTTGATCTTCATGATGGCAGACGTCGCTCGACGACCGAGCTGGCCTCACACAGAAATACCCTCGCGCACTCTTGTGTCCACTACAGATTTGATTACCACATTCGCTTGGGAGCAGGAAGCGATGATGTTTGCCGCTGCAAAGGCTGCGGCGGCTACTGCAGGCAGGAAACGCAAGCAAGCGTGCGCAGGTGGAGCAAGGTTGTTGCGGGTAGAGACGTGCTCTGGAGCTGGCAAGCACAAATGCGAGCGACTAGGCGTTGATTTGGGGTGAGGGAGGAGGTGAGTGGTGGCGTGAGGAGGCGTTGGGGTCGAGGCGTGCTTGTTGAAGCGGCCGACCTGGAAAACCGCGGTGCAGGCACGGTTTCGGTGGACGGGCCGGGCGAATCTCCGACAGTAGTAGCGGGTCAGAGAGAGTCGTTGCAGAGCCTCAGGCGGGTTCGTGTGAGAGGGCAGGTTTGCAGGTCGTGTTTGTGGCAGGAAAGCTCTCTGCACACAATTTCCGTGAGAGGACGAGCAGCATCATCGTCCTTGGCAGCCTCAGGTGGCCCGAGCGCCAAACGGCTTTACCAAACACATCATGGCACCCCTACCGCAACTCAACTTGAGCCGCGCGCGAGGTGGACAGCAGCGGAACGACAACTTACAGCCTGAGCTCCGGGCTCTGGGCTCTGAGGCGCCGTGCCGAAACAGTATTCTCTATGAGCAAGACAGCAAGCACTCGAGGTCACTACATGAGGCGATCACCGGCCCCTCCATTTCTATGGGAAGTCTGTGGATGCCCATCTGAATTTTGTTTTGCACCCCAAGGCCACATCTATTCCCACGCTCTGTCGCTAAGCTAGCTATTACGGGCTCTTCCAAGCCCAAAGTCCACAAGCCGTAGTCCTCCATGCAGCAGATTCCAGGCGCTGTCAGCTTTCCATTCACCGGCTCGACCATTGTCGCCCATAAGCGCCAGCAGACTACCATAAGAATCCTCGGCGGAGAGACAAGGCTGAAGGCTGCGCGCGTCATCGTCCAGGCAGGGACTACAGTCCCCACCCATTTGTGCCACTGGCCGTATCTGGGGCCGCCTTTCCATCGACCAATCGCATTGTCTCTTCCAGCACCAGAAGATCTCGCTCAAGCATCTCGGCCCAGTTCTGGATATCTCCAATTTCGTTCAGCTTCTTCGTGCTCGTGTCGGCGAGCTTCTGCCACTGCGCGCTCTGCTTGGCCAGTGAAGATGTCTGCTTTGCCAGCTCCTTCTCCTGCTTTGCGATTGCCTCCGAGTTGGCATGGAGGTCCGAAGCTCGCCTTCGCATTTCTGCATCGACAGAGCTACCAACAGAGCTAAGTGAGGCAGTCACTGCGGCTCGAGCCTCGGCTGTGCGACGCTCTGATTCCGAGTCGCTGGGCATTGTGACGTGTAAGTCTTGCTGCTGCGTTGTCGACGAGGGGCTTCGCTGGATAGCAGGATGGTGACAGCGAGTCTGGTCGGAGATGTAGCGGACCAGTCCGAGAATTCATGGCCACTTATAAAGCGTGCATGCAGAGGCAGCCCTAAGGCTCGCTTCAGATCCAGATAAGCTTTCTGCGCCATCCACCGTCAATGGGCAATCGGCGCTGCGTCAGGCCGGATTCGCTGCATGTGGGTGTGAAGGAGCCGTCTGTGACTGGCCGGATCAGGTCATGGACATGAGACAGCAACTCGCCAATGCTAGGGATGCCGACTTCTGCAAATGCCAGGATTCGAGACACGTGTCCGAGGAAGCGTGGCCGCGCCGGGTGGTATCACGGGAGCGAGACGCCTCGGAGCATCAGAGCGAAGTAGCGGGGTACTGAGGACAGAGGGCGCTAGATACAAGGGCCTGATCAGCTGAAGAGCGAGATGAAGTAGATATCAGTCCAGAAGCCCTGTCTTTCGGAGTGGTGCTTCACACCACGAGCAGCTAGATCGACCGACCGACATTTGCTGCATGCAAGTCATCCGCCACTACCCCACACTGACGACCAGAAGCCAGACTCTAGACGATATTGGTATTTCAGCGTATATCACGCAAGAAGTCCACGAAAGAATTGCTGGCCGGCGCCAAAAATCGTTTGATCTTGTGCGCGCTCACTCGAAAGACGTCGCACATCACGACACCACGCACGCAATGGTGGACAGGCTAATCCAAGTTGAGTTTAGCACGCGTACATCCGGAAAGGGCCCCACGCGTCATTCACCTCCCCTTCCCGACACGCATCTGAGCGATGCAGAAGCACGATATCTTTCGCCTGGCTACCTTTCTCCCGCTGGCCTTGAGGTGCAATCGAACGCCCGGCAACGGTAAACGACTAAGCACACGTTGAGCCCCACAAGCGCACTCTACAAATAGATTGATTGAGCTCCGTGCTCTTCAACTTCTTGTCCACTGCAATCGCTCATTTGGAGATCCATGCTTTCTAGTTTGGACACGGAGCGACTGTCTCCGGTTGGGAAAGAGTAGTTTTCATAGCTTCAACCTATCCATCTCGTCGCTCACGGACACGCAGTGCTCAACGAGACTCAGTGATCAGTGCAGGGCCCATCTACATTGCGCATCAAACACGAAAGTATTTTCAGCGAAGCCACGATGCAATTTTCAAAAAGCTCACGTCGATCTACAATGTGGTTGGGTGCCGTGTTACAAAAGTTACTCCCAGAATGGCCGTGAATAATTCTTCCATCTCCAACAAAACATGCCAATCAGACCAGGATAACTTTAATTATTGTAAGTATGGCATCCGAGCAGCCACAGTGTTTCCCGGCAGTATAGCTCGCCAGTGTCTTGGCCCTCTCGAACCATGCAACCTCAGGCTATTGCCAGGCCGGAAGAGACGGCTAACTTCGATGGGAGCGGAGGATCTTTGTCCGTCTAGTCCATGTTGGCGATGCTCGATGGTCTAGTAGGGACAATTTTATAATCGGTAGCTGGCCTTTCAGAATATCCGTCCAACGCTCGCAGCGGAATTCAACCATGAGACCAGCATTACTTTTATCTCTAGTTGGAGTAGTGACTGCTCTTCCAACGATCGACAATGTTTCGAGGGCGTCAATATCCAAGGCTGATGGGACAAAGTTCAATATTGACGGTGTTACGAAATGTGAGCCTGAGCCCCTTCACGACTTGTTGAGGTTGTCACTAATACTGTTTTCAGATTATGCAGGGACAAACAGCTATTGGATTGGTTTTCTGACCAATGATAATGATGTTGATACCATCATGTCCCATCTTCAGACGGCTGGACACAAGATCCTGCGTGTATGGGGGTTCAACGACGTGAAGCAGACCCCCGGCTCCGGCACGGTGTACTTCCAATATTTCTCTGGATCAACGGCGACGATCAACACGGGAGCCAACGGCCTACAACGACTGGATGCGGTAGTCAAGAGCGCCGAGAAGAATGGTATTAAGCTCATTATCAACTTCGTCAACAACTGGACCGACTTTGGAGGCATGGCAGCTTACTTCTCGGCGTGTGGTGTCAATAGCAACGCTCAATGGTACCAAGCCGCCAAGTGCCAGGCAATGTACCAAAACTACGTCAAAGCCGTGGTTTCGCGCTACAGGACCTCTACTGCCGTCTTCGCGTGGGAACTAGCGAACGAACCACGCTGCAACGGTTGTCAGACGTCGGTGTTGACGAATTGGATCAAGAAGACGTCCGACTACATACGCTCACTCGACAGCGACCATATGATCACAACAGGCGACGAAGGATTCGGCCTCGCGGGCGATGGATCTTACCCCTACCAATTTGGCGAGGGCATCGACTGGGCGGCCAATCTCGCTCTCCCCAACATCTCCTTCGGCACCTTTCACTTCTACCCATCGGGCTGGGGTGTGACCAACTCGTTCGGAAGCGGCTGGATCACGGCCCACGCCAAGGTCTGCCAGCAATTGAAGAAGCCGTGTCTGTTTGAAGAGTACGGCGTGACCAATGCAGCGGACCATTGTCCCGTGGAGAGCGACTGGCAGAAGTCGAGTGTCGCGGCGAAGGACTCGGGCATGGCAGGCGACCTGTTCTGGCAGTTGGGGGACACGATCAAGAGCACTGGACAGCAGACGCATAACGATGGGCACACAATTTATTATGGAAGTAGTGATTGGAAGTGCTTGGTGGACAACCATGTCAAGCAGATTGGATAGAGGCGTAGAACAGAAAAGTCATGGACCCACTACATGTGCCCGTGTAAGACTGAGCTATTGACCAAGTGGACAAGAGGACTCGTGTACCCGTCTGTCGTCACAAGCGAAGAGAGAGCGGTCGTGGTTCTTGTATTAAGTGGCGTTCCTAATTGAGAAGTACTCCGTACATGGCAATCCGACCATTGTCGTCGCCCCCTACAGTCAGTCATGGGGCGTCTTCTGACTGTCGCGGTGCTGACGAGACGAGACAAGAAGACAAGCTTTATCTGGGCTGGGGGTGGGAACGGCCCGAACGCCTCGTCGAGACGTATCCGTATTCGACAAACGCGCATCGAATGATTGCCTGATGACGTTTCTTTCCTCACTAAATTATCCCACGATGTTTGCACATGCGGCGATCTCGATGGACGGCCAGACCGGCACAGCGGGGCCAGGCGACGTACGGCGTAGTTTGGGGGCTGATGCGCGCGCCACAGAGCGGAACACTACAGCTGCTGGCGGCGACGCGGCGACGCACACCAGCAGCTGCGCCGGCGGCGTGCGCAGCTCTAGCTAATGGGACATGCCCTCGACGGTCTAGAGCATTGCGCTGGTCTCTGGAGCCGCAAACCTGCCTTATCCTCTTTCCCCTCCTCTTTTTCACCACCTCTCTCCTCTTGCAGCTTCAGCCTGGTCTACGGAGCCGTGTCAACCTACGATACACGGGCTCAATTGAACGAGTACGCACCGCCGCCAGATTCACCCTTCGGGCCTTGAGCCCTGTGGGCCATGGCCGACCGACGCCCCCTCATGGCTGAGTCCTCTGATCTATCTGATACAACCGCCACAGAGACTCCTGCATTGCCGTCACTCGGCTTCACCACCCAGCCCCACTCCCTCGGGTTCCACCAACCCCCGAATGCGTCGCCGCTGCTGTCAAGTCCGTCCGAGCACGCGCGACCGGGCTACTCGAGGCTGCAGAGCGACACCACAGCGGCAGACAGGAGCAATGTCTCTTCCACGACTCTGCACGATGTGGAAGAGGAGGATATAGCCGATACTTTTGGGAGGAGGTCGAGCGGTGGCTTGGGCATCGCGAGCCCAGGTTCGCCGCGTACGAAGCCGAGAACTGCAAGGAGGGTCTCGATTCAAGCCATACCCACCGTGTCCTCCCCGAACAAGAGCCCCAATACCCCAGGTACGGGGGATCCATTCTTGGGAGGGTTCCCAGGAGACTCCCCTGGAAGTACACCAGACCTCAGAAGAGAGAGGTTCAGCCCGCGAGACGAAGGCGGCTACCAAGAGTTCCCACGCAGCGTGCTGAAGAAGACCACCAGCGCCGAGTCGAGCTTTGTAGACCGGGGGGACTACCAACGCTTTCTACATTCTGCAGACACGGAACGGCTGCGCAATGGCGCTCCGTCCATCAAGTCTGCATACGAGGGTATACACCACCATAGCACGATTCCTTCTGTTGCTAACACAGCCTGTAGTTGATTTCCGCCCAACGCAAGAATGCCCGACGGCCAGAGACTTTTACCAGTCTCGCTTTTCATGGCTTTCCATGACCGTCATCATCCTCTGCATATTCTCCACAATCTTCTCCGCCATCTTCCTCGGTCTGGCTTGGAAAGGCCCGCGGTATGGCAGGAGAATCACGACCAACGGCTCCCTTAAACCCAGCGACGCCAATCTCCTCACCTCGATCATGGCAAAGCTTATCGAGTTGTCATTTGTCACGTCCTTTGTTGCCTTTCTCGGCCAAGTGCTCAGCCGGAGAGCCTTTATGAAGGAGCAGGGTAGGGGTGTTACCTTGTCAGAGCTCAGCATGTGGAGATGGGTCGTGCAGCCAGGCACCCTGATAACCCACTGGGAAACGGCCAAGTACGCCGGGCTGTCAATTCTAGGAATTCTAAGCCTGCTCAGTGCGATTTTAGCGACCTGCTATGCACCTGCTGCAACAGCTCTAGGTAAGTTCCCAGCGTATATCGAAATGTCGTGTCGTGCCACTAACTACTCGCCTGCAGTTCAGCCCATGCTCAAGTTCGGTGACTGGAATCACCGAGTTCTGGCCGGTCAAGTTATCACGCAATTTTCAAACATCAATTACATCAAGAAGAAATGCGAGACGCCCATACGCACCGATGAACAGGATGGCGAAGGCGGCAGCACCTGTCTCCAGATCGAACACGCTGCGCAAGGTTACCACAACTACCAACGTTATCTATCATATTGGAACACACAGGCGAACAACGGAAACGGAACCGTCGACCAGAAGCAGCGGCCTCCTGGTTTTGGATTGCTACACGAAAATACAACCATCAGCGCACAGTGGATTGGCATCATTGACACACCTGCAGAATCTAAAAAGTATGGTCGGGCCATCAACAATGTTTCACTCGCCATGCCCCATTCTGGTATTTTCCAAGCGGCGCGTGATCAGCGCAATGGCATCCTCCAACCTGAAGAACTCAATTCGGAAGGCATCTACTTCCTTCGTGCATCAGTTCCATCTCCAGTAATGCACGTCATGTGCGCAAATATGGAGGAGAAGGAGCTCGAACCTATCGTTTACGACATGTGGGACAACGGGAATACCGTAGATATTAACAACTGGGCTACCTTTTCAGCAGGTCTGGTCACTGACAACAAGACTGTTGTAGACGACTTATTTGGATGGAAGAAGGAATACAAGGACACAAAAATCGACTACCCGCCCATTTTCGCTAAACTTCCAAAGCCATTCAACACTATAATGAATCACACGAGTTATCCCTGGGGACGGGACGCCATTTATCTTCTAGGCCAAGGTGGAAAAGATCTCAAGTCAGATTACACCGGACAGTACGTGCTTTGCAAGATCAAAGTCTCGTTGGATCCCTACTGCAGTACCCGCTACAATGCGACTGGATCCGGAGGATCAATGGAGGCGCTCTGCCATGACGACAATGACGACATGCAGTACATCAAAAGCATGAACAATGCCACGGCTGTGAATAACACCCCTAACTGGAGGGATATCGGCTTCGACTGGTCCAATAGCATGTCTCTCAATACGGGCATCATGGATGCAAATGCTAGCAACTCGAGACTGCTGACTCAATTGCTTCTACAGAAGGGAGACAATGGCGACTTTGACTTGAATCCTGCTCTTCCGAGCCCAGCAGAAGCCTTGGCGGTCATGTCCGGCTGTACCATTCTCATGGCCGCTCAGGACAGTCCATTCGTGGAGTTTTGGGTGAGCGCTTCTATCGTTGTGTCATTCCCAAGCTAACAGAATAGAACTACACCGCCCACGAGCTCGCCGTGCCTCAAACGCAGTACTTCAACGCCACCATCAAGGCACAAGAATACGGTTCAGGTGGCGTTGAAAGCACCTCCCGCGGCTGGCTCATTGTACTACTCCTCGTCTTTCTTATGAATATCTTCGTCCTCATCTACTTTCTCGTCCACAGAGGTCTCGTCACCGACTTCTCCGAGCCACCCAACCTCTTTGCGCTAGCCGTCAACTCCCCGCCTTCGCAATTACTAGCTGGCAGTTGCGGCGGTGGGCCTGAGGGGAAGCAGTATGTGGTTAATTGGTTTGTGAACACGGAGGGTGATCATCTTTACATGGAGCCAGGGCAGACGAGAGTGTACCACGATCACGGCATCGGTCGAGGTCTTGCGCATTTGCATGCTCATCCGCATTCTCATTCTCATTCTCATCCATATGGCAGTAAAGGCGGCAAGGGTGGCGCATTTGCATGGTTTGCGAGCAGCATCGACTCGCTGAGGGACAAGGCCGTCAACTTCAGATCTGGTGCGAAGAAAACCCAGCCGTTGATGAGGCCCGTCAGTGTGATCGAGTCCGCAGACTTTGAGCTCGAGGAGGATGCACAGACTCGGGCGCAGAGACAGTATGCCATGCTGGCGAAGAGGAGGAGTATGCTGTAATGCTGATTTTCGGATATTTGTGGGGGAGGTAATTTCGAGACTTGATACCATCTTCACAACGATTACGAATCCATGATACTATTTTGTGATTATATTAATGAGATCATTGGGTTATCCAATTTTGTTCTCTACATGTCGTGGGCCTTGTTCCCTAGCAGTCACCATTGATGGCGTTCGTATGCCAAGCCGCTAGTTGCTCTGGACCTAGTCCAGCCGAATCCCAAACAAATACCCGCGCGATTCCTTCCACCGACACTCTACAAAAGCAGAAACAGACGGCACCAGGTAAGGCTCAGATCGAAAGAGCAATGCTTCCACCGGTCGATCCAGGCATTCTGGAGCGTAACCCGGGGTTTGCCGTGCTCTACAAGGATCTGAGTACCCGGAGGCTGAATTCAGACGGATCGACCAGAGATACGAAGAAACAAAGGTTGCATGATGAGATTCGTAAGGTATGCTGAAACTTTCAAAGACCGAGTGTTGACTTAGAGTACCCGTTACCGTGTCGAAATGTGCTCGGTGGCCCCTCCAGATCCACTATACTCCATCTTTCTTAGCTTCGCAGTCGTCACCAAGCAAGATTCTTGACACATGCAGTCCTCATTCGAAACATGATTCTGACTTTGGTAGAATCTCGCAAGCGCACGCAAAACTGTAATCGCAGCCCAGATTCTGCTCCACACGCTTTCAGAGCTCCCTTCCAAGGCTGAAGAGCTGCCACCAGAGCTGCATTCCGTCATCGAAATTGTTACCGCTCAATTAAGTGGCCACATATCCGAAGCAGATCGGAAAGTCTTGTCGGGAGATACAGGCTCCTTCCTTGACAATGTCGATATCATCGCGTCTGCGATATCAACTCAGCTCATGACTGTCGCTTCCCTGCTATGTAGGGTTGCAGATCCCATCAAGACACCGGGGATCGATGGTCTACAAGACAAAGCATCCGATCTGAAACAAAAAGCGACGGTAGGATTACCAGAGGATCTAGCAACTGCCAGGGTTGATCTCGCAAACACGATGTATGTGGTATTAGACGTGCATCGCCGAGTGCTAGAAACAGGCATCAAAATTCTCGAACAAACCATGCACGGAAGTCTCGCTCGAGCCACCAAAGCCAATTCCGAACATCTTGAAGCAAAAGCTACGGCTCTGGGCCTTCAAGCCAGGTAAGTCGTCAAGGCTCAGAATCTCGATACCAGTTTCTGACAAAGCGGTTTGAAAGGATCCACACACAAACACATCCTCCCCCAACGGAGTTCCTCAATGCACTCAAGCACTACAAAGCTTCCCAGGGCAGCACGGAGGCAGCGTTGAGGGATCGCGAGGCGTTGGCCAATAAAACGCTGGAGCTGTATGAGAAGGCGGGCGAGAAAGCTATGCGAGACATTGCAAATAGGGCGCAGTATCTGAGAAGCGAGATCTCGCGTACTCAGACAGAGATTGGAAAACTTGACCGCGTTTAAGACATGGCAAATGATTCTACTCCTTGCATTCAAGAACGATAGCATGTACGTTTACAGATCTCGCACGCCTCCACGCCTGCCTTACTCACAGCCGGCAAAGTATCACCTTTACAACCACTTCTTGTTCCCATGGTGGCTCAAGAAGGCTCCAGACTCTTTGGGCGTGACCTGATCAATAACCTTCAAGCACATATCCACGCTCTCGGCCGGCGAAATCGGGCCCTTGAAGTCCGGATATCCCTTCTGGAACTTGGCCGTCAGAACATTGACTGCCTGCTGCACCTCGGGAGGAACTAAATTCCCAACGTCAGCATACACGCACAAACAAGCCCATGCGGTTACTAGCTACATAAGACGGGAGCAACTCACGGTTATTAACGTCCTCGGCCCTCGTCATAACCATACCAGGACTCAAACTCAAAAACGTGAACCCCTCACCCTTCAGCTCAGCCCCATACTTTGCGATCAGGAGATTCACAGCGGCCTTGCTCATGCTATATGGCACGCCAAACTCGATATCCCACTTGAACGTCGAGTCGTAGTCGCCCAGGCCACTGCCTAGCACAACTACCTTCTTGACGTTGCCCGCTCGCACGAGGGGCAGGAACGCGTTAATGGTGTACAGCACTCCCGCGGCGTTGGTCGCCATGCTCTTTTGGAACTCCTCGGCGAAGAAGGACTCTTGGCCGATGAACTGCGAGGGCGCCAAGAAGGCCGAGACGTCGGAGATGTAGCCGCCGTTCACGATGAGGTAGTCGACGCTGGGGGTAATTTTGGCGACGGCGGCGGCTGCGGCGGCCATGGAGGTGGGGGAGTCCATTTCGGCGGCGACGATGGGCACATTTTTGATCTTGTCGGTTGCGAGCTGGGTCTCGGTGGCGGAGGTGTTGCGGGCGGTGCCGATGACGGTGTTCTTGGGGTCGGCGGAGAGCGTCTTGAGGAATTGGTACTGGGGGGTGTTAGGGTAGGGTATTGCAGGATGGAATGGGAGAGAGGGGGACGTACGCCGATGCCTCGAGAGGCGCCAATGACTACGTAGGAAGGCATCTTGAATACAACAATTCGTTCAATACACGTAAAAGTTTCTATTGGTCTCGTCCAAATTCCAGAAGTCGTAAAACAAAGGACTTGAATTCTCAAAGCTGTTCTGATTAATGTCTTCTTCTTTCCCATCCCCTCCCCTTATATACATACATCCCCCCCTCGGACCCTCGAGTTCCGCCGGGGCGCTCAGAAAATCACAAAATCATTACAAACATATTCCCCCGTCCCAGTTTGCCTGACGCGGAGAGTTCGCCAAGCACGTCCGCGGCGAGGTAAGACCAAGGCGACCAATCACATCGCAGCATCTCCTAATCACCTCGCCGCAAAGCGCTTAGCGCGGCCCCACCCTTCGCAGAAAGTTGCCGGCGTGAGGCTGGATTTGCGAATGGGGGGGAGGAGAAAGAAGGTGCGGGAAGGAGGGAGCGTGAAACAGCGGGTTACGGGGGAGATGGAGGGTGCGGACGAATTCAGGACGGGGGATTTGTAAGGGGAGTGGTGGTGGGCAGGAATATGCATGTTGGTGGGGTGGGTTATAAATTTGGAGAGGACGGGAAGGAATGGTGGGTGTTGTATGAGGCTGTATGTTGTTAGACACGGATTTGCAGGTTCGGGAAAGGGGGAGATTTAGGTTTGAAGGGTTTATTGCTTTGGCATGTTAATCAATATCCTATCTCTTTCGTCTCGTTCTGCATGATTTCGCATTGTCAGTTCCCGCTTGATGTATCCATTGTACCCTCAGATATCGAACCCCCATCCCCCCATCACACAAACGCAGGCAGCGAGTTCGTCCGACTCAGCGCCGCCGTAATTTTCGCCGCATAATCGACCTCCTGCTCGGTATCCAAATCATCTTGCGCCCAAAACCTCTCCACAAACCCCCAGACGCGCGTCGTATTCGCTGACAGCGGCCGCGCCGCATTTCTCTGCACGACTCCTAGGATCACGGCTCTTTGCGCTTCAGTCCGCGCCTCGCAGCTAATGATGAAGAGTGGGAACGTGCGGTTGCACGTATCTAGCCGCTGCATGATTGCGAAGGCCTCGTCGATGATCGTCTGCAGCGCGTAACTCGTGGTCGCGGTGCCGCGGCCCGCGCGATGTAGGTAGACGAGGCCTGCGAGGCGGTAGAGCTCAGCAATGTCTTTGACGCGCTGGTACTCATGTGGAGAAGAAGCGTCTTCGAGGAGATTGATGCGGAGGTCCTGGCGCGCGAATTTGAGGCGGCGTTCGAGCTTGTCAAAGGTGTTGGAGAGGGATTCCGAAGGCGGTTGGAAGTAATCGAGGGCTGTATCGAGGATGGCAGATATGGCGCTCAGAACTTCGAGTGAGCAGCCTATCGTTGGTACAATCTGTCTGTGTGAGAATGATTTCTTTAAGGCGTGTTGTATGCTTTACATAAGTTTTATCTGGAGAGTTCATTTCGGCATACTGTATGTGCTTTTTCTTTGCGCAAAGCAGCGCGCCCATTGTGCTTCGATCAAAATGTCGGACTGAGAATTTTGCTAACGTGTCATAGTAGTACACCCAGTCGAGAATCAGGGCCAGATCTCCCTGGTACGACTGCTCCGCACAGAATGTGGCGATGGCGGCAGTTTTCGAGTAGCATACACTAGCTGCCCAGTGCTCGGCTGCTACTGTGCTTGCGTATGACTGGTTATCAAATAAGTGTGGGTCTATTTGTTGTAAAAATGAGCACGTACTTCGTATAGAGCAAGGAAATTGACGGCAATGATTCGCTGGAGCACAGACTTGGTGTCTGGGTAGTTCGATGCTGAAATTTGAACGGCTTCATATGCTTTCGTTTTGTACTCAATGGCTCGCACTATGTCAGAGAGATGAAGGCAAGAGAGCGCGTAGATTGCGTAAAGAATGGCATACGAGGCCGGCGTCGAGTCAGTAAAGACGGAGCGCATCATGAGGCTCTGAACATGAGGGTTGCCTGCTGCTGTGAGTAGCTTCGCCACATTCCGCTCGTCTTCTCATGTTAGATAAGTCAAATTCTGCATTGGCCAAGAACATACAGTATTCAAAAAGATTAACTTGCTCCCGGTTCAACATGAACGGTGTCCACCGAGGATTTTCAAGTATCGTGTTTGCATGTGGCATTGACGAGTATAAAAGTTCTACGGCTGTTAGTTTCGCACACATAGTCTGAAGTCAGTAGGGGTCTGTTACCTGTGTCAACTAGCCTTTGCGAGAGCTCGATGTCTGATGTGTAGACATTTACAAATACATCCATAAGCCAAGATGGGCAAAAGTCGCCATTTGAGTCGGAAATCTTCGAGATCATGGCTCTCTTTCTATCATTGCTTCGAGGCCAAGATAGTCGCATGCCATACCCCTGGCATGGTCTTCCTGATCTCGCGCAATTCATGCATGACGGGAGTCGCTTATCGCAGGCGATCTTTCGGTCTACGCCGATTAGCTTTGTTGGTGTACCATGTAAAGTGTGGATACCTTTACATGTCCAGCACCCTTTATTGCTTGTCGAACGAGCCATAGCTCATTGCCTGGGAGTGAAGTGTCGTTGACTTGAGCCTTGGAGGTTGAGGGGATGACAAATTCGGGAGTTAGCGGAGGAGCACTAGCCCGAAGCAGCCATCTATTTTGGGAAAGGGCTTCCTTGTCGCCAGTCTTGAGGTCACGCCTATGAAATGTCTTTGCGAGGTGCGAGATGCGAGGTTCAAGATGTCAGAGTCTATTCTACAAATGCGGTGAACATTTGAAGCCCCTTCTCGGCCTCGAACTCGATCTGAACCCCTGGTGCGATAAAATATACGTAGCCTTGGATGAGGTTGTGCTGCCTCCCATCGGCTACCATTGTGCCTTTACCCTTTGTCACAATTATTATACTAGGTCCACCCAGTGCCTCCACCGTTTCCCTCTCGCCGTCTGCAAGGTCTGTAGCGAGCATGCTGAATTCGCTTATCGGTGGAGCATACAGCTTTGTCTTCCCATACTTGCTCCTTTCGAATGATTCAGATTTGAGGATAGCACTGTCCTTGTCGTGTGGAGTAAACGTCAGGACTGAGCAGAACAGGTCGACCGAATCACGCTCTGCTCGAGGGCAGAACTCAGTATTGAGAACGTTGTTGGATCGAGCCATGCATTCGATAATGTCTCCGGAAAGATAGGCGTGAATACCGTCTGCGGGAATATAGATTGCTTCGCCAACTTTGAGTTGCAGGTAATTCATTGTGACGATTGCGAGAACTGTGCCATTATCGCACTTGTCGTACTGATTCGAAAGGCGAGGGATCATGTCCGGGGTGTATGCATCTTTTCCAAAGTCCTCCCTGGGCAAGGCCATCAATGCATCATTCGTCTTCTTGATGACTTCATCAGACGCGGTGAGAATGCTTTTCACAACGTGTTCCAGCGTCTGATCGTCAAAGTCAGGTTTCTGAACGTCTGGCAAGAAGACCTGAAGGGGCGGAAGTTGCATAAGTCGCTTGATATCTGAAAGAGGCTTGAAGCCAACAAATGCTTCAAAGTCGCCAAGTGCAACCGCGATCTCTGGCTTGTGATTGGGATCAGTGAAATTGGAGGGATCTCGTGCGTGCAACTTCGATGCCAGGCTTTTGTCCTGCAGGTGATATAAGCGTGGTTGAGGCAATTGGATGCAAAGCTTACAGGGTGCAGCTGCAGCGGGAGCGCTTTCGCTATAGAAAGAACCTTTGGCAGGTATGGAATCTTTGTGTGGTTAAACTTGTTAATTACAGCTTCGCCAACAAGCTCCTTCGAGTGTTTGTCGAGCATATCCTGTAGATTCTCTCCAGTCGCCAAGACGTAAGAGGGAAGTTCGGGATATGTTCCCATCCACCTGCGATAGTCAATGGGGCTGTTGTAGGCGAGGCTGGCTCCTCACATCTCGGCATAAGGCGTATTCTCGTCTATCTTGAAGTCTGTTCTCGGGGTCTTTGCGCAGAGCCGCGCAGACAGCGAATCTGAACCCCGTTTTCCCCATGGGTACTGGTTGCAGGAGCACTTCAGTTGGATCACCTTTTCGACCATTGTGACGAATGTTTTCAGGATTGCAGAGAAAGACAAAGTGTCAAAGATTAGAGAGACTGAGAATAAATGGGCATGGAAGAGTACGCTTAGGAAGTGGATGCTAGACCGCAGAAATCGTATTTCTGTGATCGATGGAGAACGTCATCGTTCTGCCATGCTGCACCAAGCGTGCAGTTTGCCTCACCACCCTGAGCTGAGCCAAACTGTTCGATCTAGGCGGAGAAGCGAGGCGTGTAGGAATACTTGATCCAGTAGTTGCAATGGCATAACACTACAAGTAAGAAACGTAGTCTCAATACAGCTTGGGGGCGGATCTCGGCTCGGTTGAGCTGACTGCAGCCCTGTCAGCTATGATTCCCCACGCATTTGCCCGAAATGTCGGTCGTGTTGAGCATTTCAGCTGGAAGATGCCAGATGGCGCAAAGGAGTCGTGCCTGCGGTCACAGCGCGGTCCGGAGATTTCATGCATGGTTCTGCCACGAGACGTAGAGACGGAGGCCCGTCCGAGACAGCGCGGGCAACGGGCGGTCACCGGCTGGCAATGCTGTGCCAACGGCCTGTCGACGGCCTGGGGACGATGGTGGTGACGGGAACCGACTCGACGCAAGGGTCGTGGCCTCTAGGGGTTGGGAGGGGAGTCTGAGGTTTGGGTGTGCGGCAGGGGCCACGCGCCAAGGCCATGGCCATGGCTGGCCGGGGTGCTATCGCGCGTGTAAAATTGGTCCCTTATATCTCCCACGGTACTGAATACATAGCTTCCTTCCTTCCTTCCTGTCTTCTGCTACCCGGAGTCCCTCCTGCGAGTGAGCCCCGTCCGCCGCCACAGTCATGAGGTCGTAGATTTGCGCAACATCGCCTTGTCCCAACTACTGCCGCTCGTTTGACCCGCCCGAGTCCATCTGGCTTCGCTGGCCTCCCTGGCCCTCTTCCCATCTCAACATGCACTTCGCCATGCCGCCGCGCAAGACGTCGCGCCCCCCGCCCTATGCTGCGCGACAGTCGAGAGGGTTCGGGATACCGCCTGCGCTACGGAATATATTACGGGACAGATCACGGGGCCTCGTTGTGCTTATACTCGGTTTCTTCACATTGTTCTGGCTGTTGGGCGGCATGAGCGGCGGGGAGCGAAGCGCAGTCAAGAACACCATTGTGGGATCGGGGGCGCCAGTTGTCATAGTCACGACAATAGACCCTACGGCTGACCTGCGATGGGTGGAGCGGATCAAGAAGAACCGCGAGGACTATGCCAAAAAACACGGTAGGTCGCAGTCCACATATACACATGCCCTAATTCCACCTCCCTCCTCTTGTTCTGGGACTTACGTGCGCGATCAAAGGCTACGCAACCTTCTTTCCCTCCACCGCAGACTACCCGCTCAAGAAATCGCCTCCTTCGTGGGCCAAAGTCCCCGCCCTGCGCCATGCCATGACCCTCAACCCCACGTCCCAGTTCTTCTGGTATCTCGACAGCACAGCGCTGATCGCGAACCCATCGATATCTCTCCAATCCCACATTCTCGACAAGTCGAGGCTCGAGAAGCTCATGATCGTCAACGAGCCCGTGGTCCCGCCAGACAGCGTCATCAAAACCTTTGGCAATCTCAAAGGCGACCGGATAGATGTAATTGTGTCTCAGGACAAGGAAGGCTTGTGTGTCAACAGCCTGTTCGTCAAGCAGGGAGAATGGGCAAAGTACTTCCTGGACGCCTGGTTTGACCCCATCTACCGCAGCTACAACTTCCAAAAGGCCGAAGCCCACGCCCTGGAGCACATCGTGCAGTAAGCCAGCCACCATCCGCCCAATTTCCATGACACCCTTCTAACAACTGCAGATGGCACGGCACCATCCTCGCCAAACTCGCCCTCGTCCCCCAAGACCTCTTCAACTCGTACGTCACGGGCCCCGCCAGTCCCAAGAACGGCCAGTACAAGGACGGCGACCTCATCGCAAGCTTCCCCGGCTGCGACAAGGAGAAGCGCGATTGCGCAGAGGAAATGGAGCCCACGCTCGCCAAGCTCGAGGGCAAGGATAAGGACTAGAGGCGTTTGCGCATCGCATTACATCGCATAGCTACAATTAAGCATGAAGGAGGGGTCGGACATGGAGGAAGCACGACATAGCATCGCTTAGCGGCGCGTCGAGTGTTCGACACGAGCACATTTTTTGGAGGGGAGACGAGTTTCGCAGAATACGGAAAGAAAGGGACTGAGCGGATCGCGGACACACGCTCTCCCACGCGCAGCAGAGAAAGCGGCGCATGGCGTTCAGGGCGTAACGTATCCACGAAAGGCAAATGTTTCGCGCAAAGGTGGTGGGAAATGGTTGGCTGCTTGCTTGCTTTGGCTCGCGATTAGCATATCCCATATTACGCGGAGTATACTTTTTTTTTCGGAGCGATATTAGGAGTTTGTTTTTTAAGAACTTTTGGTACAATATGATACATTTTAATCATGCTCCGCTCAATGCAACTATAGTATAAGCAAATCTACGACTTCTAGTGGAATTCAAGATGCAGTGCGAGGCTTCCGCTGCCTCTTCACGCTCACCATACTCCTCATCGGTCTCGCCTTGCGCTCCCTGCTAGACACGTACTTTGGCCCGCCGAGAACGCTCCCGCACATGGGCTGCCTCACACCAATATACTTCCCCAGCGGGCTGAACACCTCAATCTCGGGACACATGTCATCCGCCACCTCACCCTCATCTTCCAATCCCTCCTTCTCCTCCCTCGTCCCCGTCACGCCCGCCTGATCAAACGCGTCCCCTCCCCCACTCGCGAACTTGTCCTGCAGCTTCTTCTCTTTCTCAGCACGCACACGCTCCTTCTCGATCCGAGCATGGTTCGGATTCTTCTTCGCCATGCCGACGGGCTTCCAGCCGCGCGGGCGCCGCGTCTGAGCGCTCACTTCGACCCACCCCACGCCCTCGATCAGAATGTCGCAGCTCCAGACGCGGAACGCCAGATTCTCCGGCTTCATCTTGCCGGCGAAGCGGCTGGTCAGCGGGCCCGCGAGGGACCGCGTCGCGTCCCATTTCAGCTTGAAGCGGCCGGCTGATGCCATTTTGGGACCGATCGAGGGGAGCAGGATGCTGTCGAGGCCCGAGTCGCGCGTTTGCGTCTGCGCGCCCATGGCTTTCTCCGTGTGTGTGACGTGCGGGTGGATGGGAACAAAGGGGTGCACGAGGAAGATGACGTCGGGCGTTACGGGCGTGATGCGTATAAGACCGCCGCCGAGAATGAGCGATTGGCTGGGCTTGAGGACGTGGCGCGTTGCGGTAATGCGGTGCGTCATCACGAGATCAGAGTGGTGCTCTGGCTTGACAAAGGTCGTCAATTCTGGGTTTGTGCGCGCGAGGCCGGGGAGGTCGATGAGTTCGCCGCGGTTGCGGCCATAAGGGATGCGAATGGGGGAGGCGGTTGTTCCGGGGAGAGAGGAGGCTAGTGGAAGGACGGGATAGGGGGCATATGGCTGAGGCGGTGGTAGGAGGGCTTCTGGATCGAGGTCCTCGCCTTCGGGTTGATCGCGGTCGAGGGGATTGTCTTCTTGAGGTAGTGGCGTCGGTTGATTTCTTATGCGTGCAATCTCTGCGTCTTCTTTAAGAAGTTGTTGTTGGATTTTGGCGAGGTCATCGAGCGATGTGGCGCGGTTCAGCATTGCTTCTCGCTCTTCTGCGCTACGTATCTTCTGCAGCGCTTGTACGTCCTGGTAGTCTGCTCCGCGGCCTTTGGGGAAGACGACTTCGAAGAGATTCGACTTTCCTACGTTCACCTTGCCAACCATCCAGCCTGCACCACCTCTGTCCCAGATATCTTCCTTGACCTTCTTGGTCCACCAACCCCTCTTCGCGCTGACGAGGTATATGTTGCCCAACCTTGCCTTGCTATTGGCATGGCCCAGGGCATCTCGCAAGACGTTTTGCATGTAAGGGAGTAGCTTGTCCACTTGTTCTTTGAGAGGCGCCAGCAAGTCTGCTCTAGTGATGATGAAGCTGATCTCTGCGATCCGACCCTCTCCAACCCAACCCTTGTGTCTTGCTCGGCGGTTCTGCGTGCGTAGCTTCGGTATGCGAAGAGTGGTGGTGAGATTCGGGACGAGCGACAATGGAAAGTCGGCCGCATCGACGACGTGGTAGATGTGGTTCCGTCTGTGGGGAGACTCTGCGATGGTCTGGTGGATGGCTTCAATCGATGGATGGTAGATTGGGGTGCCTATGCGATGGTGAATCAGGTTATGGCAGCGATCGCATACCGGTGTCTGCGGGCCCTGGTTCTCCTCTGGTGGAGGGGGTTCTTGGGAGATCTGGTTCATGCCCATTTCCTCGAGGAGCTCAGGGTCAATCTGCTTGATGACATCCTTGTACAGGGTGTCTTCATGATGCTCCTCTTTCTTGGCGGTAGGATCGAATTCGAGGTACCCTTTGACATGCCTCCTGTCCAAGTCGTAGTATCCCGCCTCTTTCTTGTCTCTGACCTGGGAGATGGCTCCGCAGCCGGGGCAGCAGAGCGGTAAGTGGTGATGTCCGATCGAGGAATCAGGCGCATCTTTAGAGACTTGAGCGCCACTCAAGTCTGCATCATTAGCGATCGTGGCGGCGTGCTGGCTGGCGCGCGTGTGCTGTGAAAAGCTCCTCGATGTTTGAGGGCGGAAAGGGGAAGTCGCATGCGCTCGCAGCAGAGCAGGGCAGAGGAAGACGGGAACGGTTGAAGAGAGATGGTGCGATTCGGCCTTGAAAATTCTGCTTGTATGGCGGAAGGCGCTTCTCATTGCGACTGCCTGCAACGATGACGACGGCGAGATTCTCTCGACGCAAAGACTGCAACCACCCAACGACGCGTCTGCTGGAAAATTGTCGGCGCTAAGCGCTAGAGTCGGGGTTAAGCGCGACTCTAGTCCAAGCTTTCCACGCTTTCCTCCAAAAAAACAATCTGGGGTAGCTGGACCTCCTCAGACCACCACAAAACAATTGCCTCAAGTGCTGCGTCCACCCTCATCTCCAACCCTCGACACCCTTCTACCTTCCTTCCATTGAACTCTTATTATATCACAACTCGCCATCATGCTCTCTTCCACAAGGACTGCGCTGCGATCAGCCGCCACGAAGCAGTTCTCTGTCAAGACCAGTGTCAGGGCTGCCTCTGCCTGGTCCAATGTTCCCCAGGGTCCTCCAGTGAGTCCATACCATCTTTACATGTCCAATTGCCTTTCCCAAAGGCTAATGTGATGGCAGGATGTAAGTCTTTGCGCTTCCCGCTCTCGCTGAATGCGGCTCACCAAGCCCCTCTGAACAGGCCATTCTGGGTGAGTGCAAGGCATTGAGTAGGCTCAGGAGCACAGCTGACTGCTCCAGGTATCACTGAAGCCTTCAAGGCCGACAGCAACTCCGAGAAGATCAACTTGGGTATGTGAACGTCCTGGGGAGAGGCGAACACAAGAGAGCTCGACTGACGAACGAAGGCGTTGGCGCGTACCGAGATGACAAGGGAAAGCCATTCGTACTTCCCTCCGTAAAGCAGGCCGAGAAGAAGATTGTCGACTCGGCACTGGACAAGGAGTACGCAGGCATCACGGGTGTTCCAGCCTTCACCAAGGCCGCTCTTCTGCTGGCCTACGGCCCTGACTCTGCGCCTATTAAAGAGGATCGCGTCGCGATTACTCAGACCATCTCCGGGACGGGCGCTCTGCGCGTTGGTGGTGCCTTCCTCGAACGTCACTACCCCGGCGCGAAGGCCATCTACATCCCTACCCCATCGTGGGCAAACCACAACGCCGTCTTCAAGGACTGCGGCCTCAAGGTCGAGAAGTATCGATACTACAACAAGGATACCATTGGCCTCGACTTTGATGGAATGGTTGCAGACATCAAATCGATGCCCAAGGGCAGTATTGTTCTCCTACACGCCTGCGCACACAACCCCACTGGTGTAGATCCCACGGAAGAGCAGTGGAAGCAGATCGCAGAGGCTGTCAAGGAGGGCGACCACTTCCCCTTCTTTGACATGGCTTACCAGGGATTTGCCAGTGGCGACACCAACAAGGACGCCTTTGCGCTCCGCTACTTCATCTCGCAGGGCCTCAAGCCTGTGCTCGCGCAGAGCTTCGCAAAGAACATGGTTCGTACGCACCAAACCGTGTCTAATGCATACTAATCATTCGATAGGGTCTCTACGGTGAGCGTGTTGGTGCATTCTCTATCGTTTGCGAGTCTGCAGAAGAGAAGAAGCGTGTCGACTCTCAGGTCAAAATCCTTGTGCGGCCGCTCTACTCCAACCCTCCGATCCATGGTGCTCGCATTGCTTCCGAGATTCTGAATGACCCCGCCCTCAACAAGCAGTGGCTCGGCGAGGTCAAGGATATGGCTGACCGTATCATCACTATGCGTGCTCTCCTCAAAGAGAATCTTGAGAAGTTGGAAAGCAAGCACGACTGGAGCCATATTACCTCGCAGATAGGCATGTTTGCTTACACGGGCTTGAAGCCTGAGCAGATGGAGGTCCTGGCCAAAGAGGTATGTCTAGATCTTGGTTGTGACATGGTGGCGGCTGTTGCGCTTGACGTTACACGGGTCGGATGTTTTGATCATGTACGCTGACGACGCCCTAGCACTCTGTGTATGCCACCAAGGATGGCCGCATCTCAGTGGCCGGTATCACCAGCGGCAACGTAAAGCGCCTTGCTGAGGCCATCTACAAGGTCACCGGCTAGATAGCCGTTACAAGCAGTGCGAGACTCCGATACATGAGCATATGGCGTGGCATGCATACACTGTAATGTACTGTGCTAGATCTAACATACAGATGGCGGCGACTCGGTTCACATTCGCATGGCCGGCGGCGGCGACAAATTGAAGCTACTTCCTTGCATCAATTTCCCCAACTGCCGTTCTTGGGTACACTGGAGCCGATATTGACCTGTCCCCATGACATACTGTAATCTCGTTCCGATCCCAGCTTCTGTTTACACGCGCCTGGCTCCACCCCACCGCGTTGTGTCCATCCACTCATTACTGCTCTAGGAATAGTGAAGCTTCTCCCCCTCTCGACACGCGGGATGTTTGGTCCCGACGCCGTGAACTGTCCGATTGCGCGTTGCAGAAGCAAAGAGCGAAGAGATACAGCTTCTTCTAATGTGTCGTTTGACGCAGTTTCTCTATCATGGGATTGGTAGCTTTGAAGGCTATCAAGCTCGACCCGCGTATTTCGACCAAGAATCTTCATCGTTATCCCTATTTGCACTCGATTAGCTGACCTTGACTCCGCTCTAGGTGCTCCTCTAGCAGGATGGACTGTGACAGGAACCCCCAGATGTTCCGATCCGCGGAGCAGCTTCAGTCAACTGGGTATCACCAGCAGCCCTGTCGCCAGTACTGCAGCCAAGGGTCGTGAAGTCCGGCACTGAGCGACGTGAACCTGCTTTTCCAAGCTTTAGAGTTTCACGCCGCCCCACTGCAGTTGCTGGGTTCGGGACTGGCCGGATAGTCGACGCTCCCTTGCAATGTGCAGATGTGGACGGAAGTAGACATGATCCGCGGGCCGCTGCTGCTCACGATGCCACCGGCCTTGATTAGTATTTTCAATTCGTGTACCAGATGCACTTGCAGACGGGCAGTGGACGACTTGGAACGAGAGCCATGTGTACATGTCTCCTTCTCAGCTGCACAGGCACATGGAAGGAAGGCTTTTCACCCAGGGGGTGCGCAGAGCGAGTAGGTCGGTTTAGCAGACGCAGGGTACAAGCCAGCGTGCGCGGGACCGGAATGGCGGGCGACATATGGTGTATGCAAGATGACGACCATGTGCGCCATTGACGTAGGAGGTCAGGGAAGCTGGCGCCCGCATTCAAAATCGACGGCCGCCCAAAGCAGTGAACGTCGACGTTTAGCCAGGCGGGAAACAGCATTCGACTCTTCCAGACCTCTTGGCGCCGTCTCCTCAGTCCATTTTTCGTTTGCTGTCTCTCCACCACGTTTTCTTCCGGCGGGGACAAAGAGGAGCATGCTGGCTCCATCAGCCGCACCGTCGACCGTGGGCCGCCCACGCTGCCACTGTCACTGCCTGAGCCAGCGGGTCCGCCACGCCAGTCGCAGCAGGGCCTTTACTTTTTGCCTGGCCGGCAAGAGGGCAGTTGGGTTGTCGTCGCCAGGCTCACCGATGACATGACGGGCAGTGAAGGGACGATCCATGGTGCTACGCACGTCGTACCCAACCCCCACCCGTAGACGGTCGCGAGAAAGGCGTGTCTAAGGGCCTTGTCCATGTCTCTGATGTCTTCCATGGTGTGATGCCGCTATGCAGTCAATCTCGCCAGGCGCGGGAGGGTATATGAGCAGCGGACCCGTGACAAAGGCGGGCACGACTACGTCTAATCCTCACCGACACTCCCCAAGCAAGGCCAGGCGGGACAAGAATAGTCCCGACTACCACGACCGCTCTCGGCACGCACTCCCGAGCAGCAGCAGGTGGTTGCGGCTTTCTGACCAACCGGCGGGGTGGTCGCAGGCCTAGCAGAGGTCGCCGAAGAGGACTATTTCTCAAGGCGACCCAGCCCTTGAAGAAGAAGGCTTCCCCAGCTCTGCGCGTCCCGCCGTCCTGCCCAAAAGCATACAATCCCCCTCCCTTCCCCTGGAGACCTGCGCGGGTGTGCGGTGAACGAGCCAAACGGGCCGAGCCTTGTCCGTTATACCCAATCGGCCCCGCCAGTGAGTCGGTGACGACGCGGTCGCGCCTCCTGCCCTGAGCGAGCGCACCACGCGAGAGCAGACGACGAGCTCGACGAGACTGACGAGCCTCCCACGTGCGAGGGTGTTGTGTCGCGGCAAGAGGCCTCATTGCAGCGGTTTCTGAGGAGAATTAGCGCGCCACGGATCAACATGGCTAGAGCTGCAGACGACGAAGACAGGGTTGGTGTTCTGCCCCTCCACTCCACCACATTCACATTCTTGCCGCCCCTCCTGTATCCGCACTCGCGCCCTCACCCGCATCCGCACCCGCACTCGCACTCGCCCCCTCTGCCCTCTTTGACTGCGCGCTCACACGTCGCCAGGCCGGCGCAAATACAGACATTATGAAGATCCCCGGTGCCGCCGACCGCATCGACGATGCCACCTTTGAGCAGATTCTCGAGATGGACGACGACGAGGAGGAGAGGGACTTTAGCAAGAGCATCGTCTACGACTTCTTCACCCAGGCCGAGAGCACCTTTGGCAAGATGGACTCGAATCTGTGAGCTCGCCCTCGTCGCGCGCAGCCAGACACTGACGCACACGCAGCCAGGCCAAGGACCTCAAGACGCTCTCCGAGCTCGGCCACTTCCTCAAGGGCTCGTCCGCCACGCTCGGCCTGACCAAGGTCAAGGACGAGTGTGAGAAGATCCAGCACTACGGCCAGAAAAAGGACGCGACGGGCACAAAGGACCTCTCGAGCGACGATGCGCTATCGAGCCTGCAGACGGCCATCGACCAGGCGAAGAAGGAGTTCAAGGACGTGGAAAAGGTGCTCAAGCGCTTCTACCACGACGACTCGTGAGACGTGGCTCTTTGGCCTGCCTCCCATACAGCACACGAGCCAGAGCTGGTGCACCCTGTTCAGCGGCAGCGGCGTCGGCAGCCGTCGTCGCAGCCGTCGAGCCCCGCTTGGCTGTCTTGGATAGAAAGTCCTGAAAGACATGCTCAATCCATATCTCATCTTCGATTCACCTCGACGGACGCTTGGAATTAGAATTTGTACGCCCCCTGCCGTTTCTATCTAGCCATGGCTTCTGCATTGCTTGCGCGGAATGAGGGTTTTGCTACCGCCTGACACGGCGCCAATGTTACAGTCTTGTGCGAACCAGACGCACGCAAAGTCTGCCGCTGGAGCTATTTTTAGTGGCTGTGAAACTGTACCATTGTACCTTCCCCATGCACCGTGGTACAAAGTACCAGTGATATTCGCCCAACGTTTGACGCCGAAAGAGTGTGGTGGCCTACCCCACTTACGTCATTGTTGTGCACGCTTGCGCCTTCCGTCTCAGACTTGTGCAGACCCGTGACTCCGTGCACAACTCAACCGCTCCACCGCTAGTGAGCATCACGCATCTGAGCCTCCAGTCTCTCCCTCTGTGCTTACAACCCATTGCCTTTACTTCAAAGCGTTCATTTGCTGTAACACGCCTCTCCAACTATCGCGCCACAGTGTGCTCTCGCTTCTTTCCTTTGCCGTATGAGCGTGAAAGCGCGCACTTTTTGGGCGAGAGACACGCTGCAACTCCCATCCCACTGCCATAGGGACTTTGGGCGCATATCCACATCGGTTAGACCCATTTCACAGCTGAGCTTTTCTTTTCAACAACACACAACCGAGCGGCCAACTCCAGTCATCTCACGATTTCTTTTACCTCCTAAAGCCAAGAGACCCCTTTGCGGTTCTATCGACATGGGTAAGAAAAGGGGTAAAGGCGAATACAACGACTTTCTCGATGGTGAGAAGCTTCGCGATAATACCACCATACGAAACACCCTGCCAGGTCCTGCAGCACCAGCCGGCGACACCTCATCGTCACGTGCACAGCGCGAATCAACAGGAAAGAGCAGTATCAATAACGGAAAGGCCGGCCCGAAAAAACCGCAATTGACCCACTTCTTGTGCCTGCCGCTCGTCAATGACGAAGACAGATCCCTTCTTGAGACAGCGTTGGGAAGTTTGCGCAAAGAGCTGGAAAGCGAAGGGTTACCGGCACCGGTAGTGAGGCCAGTTGGTACGCTGCATCTGACGCTGGGTGTCATGTCATTGGATCAAGACCGCCTAGATGCTGCAAAGAATTACCTGCAAAGCATAGATTTGCGATCTGTCTTGCGGAATGCAGCTCAACGGCAGAAAGATACAGAAAGAACCGCACCATTCGAGGAACATGCACAGGCGCACGTTCCCGTTACAGAATCCCCAGACTTTCTTCCTCTCTCCATCAGTTTGGAGGCTCTGGTGCCAATGCAGCAGCCCCACAAGACATCAATTCTGTACGCCGAACCAAGAGATTCCTCATCACGACTCTATTCATTTGCTTCCACACTGAAAGACCGCTTCACCAACGAGGGCCTCATGGTGGAGGAAAACAGAGCTCTGAAGCTACATGCCACCATCCTAAACACGATTTATGCGAAGCCTAGCGGCCGGCATGGAAATGCGAAAGGCTGGATGCGCTTCGATGCGACGAATCTAATAGGAAAATACAAAGACTTTGTATGGGCGGGGATAGTGCCGATTGATCGAGTACAGATCTGCAAAATGGGCGCTACGAAGATCAAAGACGAGGACGGAAACATTGTAGATGAAAAGTACGAAGTTGTTGCTGAGAGGTTGATATAACCACCGAATGCGCTACACAAAACATGATGGCATTCAACAATCGGTAGCGGAAGGCCATCTGCTTCAACGACGCTATGCAGCAAGTCAAGGGACTGCTGCGGCTCTGCGCCTCGGGAACTAAGACGCTCGTGCCTGATCTGATTCGGTCTTGGTATGCCCCGGATCCGCTCTGCCCCTCACGACATCCAGCTCCACATCAGAGCTTCCCCCGCACTTCGAATATCCAAGCTTATAGCTATAAAACCCCACAAGACGTCGCTTTCAATGGCCCGTAGCTTCGTCATACAGCAGTCCGTTCCGAAAGTATCATTGTTGATTTTGCTGGGTTTTTCCAATTCCAGATTGGAAGTTTTCTAACCAACTACGACGAGTCGCCTAACAATATATTTATAATCCCACATTTCGCAAGCCACTCACACGTAAGTGGCCAAATTTCTCTTCTTTCGTGCAGTGACAGGAGGGCAAGGTGTTCGTCAACGAATCGGATGCTCTTGCGCAAACGCTCTTTGCACAAACTGTGCTGACCAATTACATCAAGCGTTTGCCAACGTCATGACCTCCACCGCGAAACGAGACTCTATGGATGCCACCGTTGACGATGTCAAGACTGGAATGCAAGAGCTTGACCTCGCGCAAGCCCCTCGGAAGCGCGCATTGGGCTTGACCGATCTGCCGCCGACTGTTCGCAACAACATTTACAAATATTGCTTAGACACCGAGCTGGTCAATGTGGGGCTCAAAAATGTGTCTTACACACATCAAATCAAGGAAGGACTTCTACAGTTCAAATCCTCGCGCTCTCCTTTCCCTGTCCACACGGGACTATTTTCGGTGGACAGGAAGCTCGGCGCAGAGGCAAGCAGATTCTTCTACGAGAAGAACTTGTTCATTCGCTTCAAGCTCTACACCTCCGATGCTCGGCATGCTAAGACTATGCTCGAAGAATCAGGCCTTCTTTTCAGCGCATCGCCTCCCTCCCTTGTTGAAATGTCCACCCGGCACGCTATGGACTTGACACTAGTCGAGAAGAACAGTGGTCAGAAACGCGCCGAGGTCATGTTTCCTGCTCAGTACCTGCCCCGACTTATCAACTTCCTTGACCAAGCAAGCCATGCGACCTCAACTTGGGCACAAAACCACTCTGTTTTCATTACAGTGCTGAATAGATATTCCTTCTCGCTTGCCCGGTTGCAAGGCGACCTTCTGGAGCCGTGGAGATTACTCACGAACCTTGGAGCAGTCACAATCGATCCCGATCATCTCTTACCGGGCTACGCACAATCTCTCGCCCAGAGCATGATCACGCCCCTTTTTTCTCCCGAAGCCTGGCTAGATAGCTTACATGAGGTTGTTGAACTGGCAGCCGAAAGTTTCTCGACAGGCGAATACAAGTTGGCTGAGCAATATGTGCAGTCCGCGACAATTGGGCTAACGTACGGATATTTGACTCGCGCCGAAGTTCTTCATTCACAGCCTGAAACGTTTTCCAAGCGAATACAGAGGTTACGGTGGCGGTGTGAGCTCGGCATCGCAAAAGCGCTGACACACCTCCACCGCCCCACTACTGAAAACACAGAGTGGCTCACGGACGCGGAAATCTCGGCAAGCGATAAGGCAGACGTGGCGAGAGATTTAATCTCTGGGGAACGTGCAGCCTCCAGAGCTCTCAGTCTGGCGACAGACTCGCCGTCTCCCAACACAAACCCGTGGTTTGTCACCTTACCAGCTGAGCGTACGTAGCCCTGACACCTGCGAGTTTTTACTCAAAACGATACCTTGTTGGCCGATGAAACTAACTCCATGTCCAATGCTTAGTCATACCTCCAAACAAGCTGACCTGGTTCAACGACATCGAGCGAAGCAGCTCTTGGCTTGTTCTCGGAACCGTCCACATGGCCCTTGGCGAGAACCTGTTTGCGGCTGGGGATTGTGAGAGGGCGATGAAGATTCTCACCGATGACGGAAAGAAGCTAGGTGATGGAGAAGCGGAAAAAGCAGTAGGTGAGGTCGAAGAAGTATTTGCCAAGGCCAGGGACGGTATCGATTGGAACATGCCCCCAGGACGAGGACTGAATCGGGCGGCAAGACTTGCAAGATCATGATACTATAGGACGAAGGGCGTTCAGTTTAAGTGTAAGTGTATCGCCCACCAACTTACAGGTCTTACATGCGGGATTTAACGTCGACTTAGGTCAAGAAATAGCCGTACCGGTCAAGAGACTCCCTATCTTATCCATCTCATCTTATTTGGGTGATCAAATTCTTCATTAGCGCCTTTCACATTCCGTCTGCGGTACAGTACTAAGGTGACCGTTATCGCCCTTCACTCCATTTCACTGATCACCCGCCGCCTCTGTCACGTGTTTCCCTCTCTTCCTGATTTAGTCCATCTCACGGCCACGCCACGCGACTTTAAGCCCCGCCTTCGCCAGACAAACGCTTCGCTGCTCTTCTGCTGCTGACCGGGCAACGCGTGGGGCTCTGAGGAACTGCTGTTATCCCGCGCCCATCTCCCTCCACTTCCAACACTGCCTCCAACCACCAACCATACACAACTTACAGCTGCACACTACCATTGACGTGTTACTAACACGGCCTCAAGCCATGGATTCGGGGGGAGTACCAACCTGCGAAGATGTCGATATGTCGGAGTTCCAAATCAACGCCCACCCAGGCTCCAACGGTGCAGGTCGAGGTGCTGCGCAAGGTGCGTCTACACATATCATCCGCGATCGATATTGATACTAACAGCATCTCCCGACAGTTCAAGGCATTCAATCGAAGCAGCAGCTGCCGACAATCCGAGATATTCAAAGTGAGCAACAGCTTCCGACAGTCCAAAGCAGTCGTGCCCAGCAATCTGACCCGAATGGGGGGCAACTAGGCCAACTGATCGCATTGAAATTGGGAGTGGATGGTATTCAACTTCAAACCAACTCATCAAAGACATCTCCACTGACGACAGTCTCATCAGCTGATTGCCAAGCTCGAGGCTCCGTCCAGAAACGAGCACTGGTCGCCTACGACGACTCCGACTCCTCCGACGAGGACTTGGAGGATGGTGAGAAACGAAACTGCCCTGAGGAAACCCCAGAGCCAGTTCACAGCGGCTCGCTCGTCCTTGCTGATCGTAAAAACAACACCACCGTCACCCCAACGAACATGCTACATCAGGACGAAGGTGTTCGCGCAGACGTAAAGATAGGCAATACCGACCACGGTTGCTGTAAATTTTCCAACATTCCAACCGACAAATCGTTGTTCAAGGGCACTCCTCCAACCCCGTTACAGATGCACGATCAGATCGCCGGGAAGCGACACACAGGCCTCTACTACTCCATCACCACGATCCAGTCTCCAATGGCACCATGGGCCCCACTGATGGTGCATCCTGAGATGGAGTCTCGCGCTTGCCACTTCAACTACTCCCGGATCCACAGGCTTTTGTGCGGACACATCGTAGCTGTCGTGCGCGAAGCCGAACAGTGTGCCAGCAACTGCACCGGCATGATGGGCCCTCAAGGCGTCCTCGAAGACTCAGCGCAAGAATCCATGCAAAAGGTCGGTGCCGTTGCCCAGGCAGTGCAAAACTCATTCGTCCGGGACCTCTACTCAACCCGAGAGCAGCTCCTCCTCTCCCTCGATACCAAATCCGCCCACAAAGCCACCTTGAAAAAGACAATGGCCGAATACATGTCTGACGCCTTCATATGCATGCCCGAATTCAACAAGTCTGCCCTGGTCGACGGCGACTTCGAGTGCAAAGAATGCGGCACGCCGGGACTCCGCTCGACGTTCCCAACTTACCTCTTCGACCCCATGCATGTCATCATCGTCATCCGTGACTCTGACGACATTGCCATTGTCGAGCAGCTCAAGGATGGTGTGCTCCCGCGCTCCGCGCGCCTCGATAACGCCCTCCTCGGCATCCCGAGCCGCAAAAACCGCCGCAATCGCCGTGTGGGCAAGGGCTCTAATGTAAGGTTGGATTATTTGTCGTCGCAGTTACATCAGCAACAGCAGGGCGGGTACATAATGACTCCACAACAGCAGCAGCAGGGAGGATACGCGGTAGCTCCGCAACAACAACATCAGCAGGGAGGATACGTGGTAGCTCCGCAACAGCAATATCAGCAGGGAGGATACATGTTGACTCCACAACAGCAGCAGCAGCATGGAGGATACATGCTGGCTCCGCTGCCGCCGCGACAGTCGTTGGCGTACACAGTCCAGCCTTCCCCATACGGCTACTACGCACCTGGCACCTCAGCAAATCCACATGTACCCCAGCATCGTCGCCCGAATCAGCAAGTTTCTGGGAATGGTCGTGGAATGGGAGGACCGGATCGCGTCATACATGGCCGGATCGATCGGCGCGAGACATGGCGCTCTACCGAGATGCACAAAGCTACGCGGTGGTGAGGGAGACTGCGGGTAGGTATTGATGGAGACGTGGCTGATCTGACGATAGGATGGCTTAGGCTGGCTGGCTGCAGGATAACAGGCATAGGCGTCTGGGATGATGAACAAAATGTGTGGAATGGCGGAGCTTTTCAAGGTCACGGCTTTGAGGAAGGACTGGTCGATATTTTGGACTGGTTGAGATTTCTTGCGTACCTCAGGCCCCGAAGCAGCCGACTGGCTGAGACGGAATGGTAGTAGGCGCCTTGCTCAAACGGCTGAGATACAGACCCTCAGGTCTCTACATGGTAGTACAAAACCAACTCCACTTTGAACCCCCCCCAAAAATGCTTCGCTCATGAGTAGAGATGCCTCGCCAAACGCCCAATTCCAATCCTTTTACACGCCGCCTATTCCGCCATCCTAAGACTCACCTTACACCCATTCCTATTACTCGCCGTGATATTAATCTTCTCCGTCCACGGCTCACTATCCCTACTCTCCAGCACCGGAAACGTCTGCAACATCCTCACAACCACAAACATGGCCTCCGTAAGCGCAAACTGCTGCCCAATACACACCCTCGGCCCGCCCGAGAACGGCAAGTATCCCCACCCCGGCCTCAACGGCGACGACCCATGCTCGCCATCCATCCACCGTGCCGGCTCAAACACGTCCGCATCCTCACCATACACGTCCACGCGCCGATGCATAGCGACAATGTGATACGTAATCGACGCGCCCTTGGGCACGAACACGGGGCTCTGTTCGTCGGGCCCGCCGCCGCGCGGGAGCGTCGTGTCGACGAGGGCTTCGCGCGTGTTGGACGGCACGACGGGGTACAGGCGCTGGGACTCGTTCATGATGGCTTTGAGGTAGCGCATGTCTTTGAGCTGGGTGAAGGTGGGGAGCACGGCGTCGCCGATGTGCGAGGTTATTTCGCGGCGGAGGCGGGATTGGATGGTCGGGGAGCGGGAGAGGGTCCAGAGGACGTTGGAGAGGAGGGCGGAGGTGGTGTCGCGGCCTGGGTGGGGTTAGGGATTGGGAATCGAGAAGAGGGGAGGAGGGGGAGATGTACCGGCTAGGAAAATGTTGAGAAGCTCGGAGCGGATGCGGATCCGATCTGGCACTGTGTCGAGGAGCTCGTGGAGAAAGACGTAGCGGCTGGGCTTGGACGGCGAGGATTTGCGGGCCGCGATCTCTTCGTCGATGATGCGGTCTGCAAAATCTGAGGTTGTGGTTAGCTTACAATTTGTAGAGCTCATGTCAAGAGGTAATTAAACCGCGTAGCCCTGAAACACTGGTACGTACCTTGCAAGATCTTTGTACACTTCTTGAGCTTGCGATTAGGAAGCAATTGCTCCACAACCGTCCACAGGCCCAGGTTCTCGACATCGAAGGGGACCATAATGTACTCGAAGGCTTTGATGAACTCCTTGGTATGTTTGTCGTCTTTAGACTTATCCAATGAGTCTGTGCTTATTCCAAACAAGAAATCAGAGGTGATGTCCATGGTAAGGTCCTGTATCAATGGCTGGAGGTCCACGGTGCTCCCGTCCTTGGAAAGCGAGTCGATCAAGCGCGTGGTATGCTTGTCAAGAAGGGATATATCAGACACTTGGGAGCGTTCGAAACAGGGTCGTAGCGTTTCACGAGAGTGTTTCCAAACCGGGCCTTCAGAGGTAAAAATGCCCGTACCCAGGAAGGAGCCCATCCATTTGATGCGGGCCACTCCGATGCTCCAGCGACCAAAGTCGGTGGCCAGAACTGTTTTGATGTTCTCTGGGTCATCGGTTACAAAGATGTGTTGGCCTACGTATCGCAGATCGATCGTGTGGGCGTTCTCGTCCCTGAAGAATTCAATAATATACTCCAACACCCGGTATTCCCTGAACTTCTTCTGGTCTTTGAGAAGCATGTCGAGGCCAAATGGTAAGCGGGTCTTCTTCTTGTGCGCTGGGACACAGCCATGTTGGGTGCTAAAGGCACGTCGCTGGGAACCAACAGTGAGTTCCCAGTAGACTCGGCGTGCTGCAAGTAGGGTGAGGAGGGCGACGCCCAACCGAGCAAAGGAAAAGAAGCCCATGTCTGCGTGTGATGGGGAGGTTTGGAAAGCATTTCGACGAGGCGTCTATGTGTATATATATAGTGTATGGTCGATGTCGAGGAAGGAGCGACCAGCGAATCAACCAACACGGGCTGCGACTACCCGCGCCAGGCTGCCAGTTTTGTCCCCTTGAGCGCTAGCCTCGATTGGGCGACGGATTGCGAGGCCAGCGGCATCGTCGTAAGCCGTTACGAGCATCCAGCGTGCGACTTTGCTTGTACACAGTACGGGAGACATGGGAGAGGCCTTTTGGGTAGTCGTCTTGGTTGCATGCCCTTCCTCCAGGAGTCATGGCCCGTTAAGGAGCACTCGGGTCCTTCTTCACCATCTGACGCGAGAGAGAGGAAAAGTCATCCAAAAGTCATTCAAGAAGGCAGTCCCAGCGCCCGCCCGGCACGAAAATATCGCGGAAGCTGATCCAAGAGGTAGTCGGCATCGGTGGGTGCCATCGGGGCGCGCACTCTTGTCGGGCCGATGTCCACCAAGACACAAACGCTGGGCCGGCTTGGCCCCTCTCACAACTCTCACATTCGGCCGGGCGAGACCATCGACATCACCCTCACTCAAAGTATTCAAACCTCGATTCGCTTCTTCATGAACGAGAGAGGATATCTGTACGACGAAGCACTCGCTAGACAATGGCCGATACCCCAACACGACTAACTTTACCGTATCTAACCGACGACTGAGCACATCACTCGCCCTTCGAAATGTGCTCGGCCATTTTCTCTGCAAGAGCATACACCGTTGACATCGGGTGACCTGGAGGCAGGAATGGAATCGCCGACGCATCCACTATCCTCAGTTTCTTTACCCCGAACACCATGCCTCGCGAGTCGACGACCGCACTCTTGTCTCCCTGTTGGCCCATCTTGCATGTACAACTCACATGGCTAATGGTACGGGAACTAGACTGAATGTACTTCCAAATCTGCGCGTCCGTCGTAGTATCATTTCCAGGCACGGCTTCGGGACCAACAACCACCGGCGACAGAACGGGACTATTGAGGATCTCTCGCGTTCTTCGGACCGCTGCAATCATGACTTCTCTGTCGCGTGCATCGGTCAGGAAGTTGATGGTGATGACGGGTAGATCGTGCATCGATGAAGACGAGATCGTCAGGTTTCCCCGCGAGAAGGTGTTGACGAGCACGACAGCTATACCCGCATACTCATCGTGGTCCGGAGGCGTCCCGGGGTAGGTGCTTGTTATCAAATATTCAAGGTCAGGCCAGTCTTCAGGCACAGTGGACAATGCGGCGGCAGTCTTGTTGGAAACAAGTCGACGGGGTACCTTTTCCCACGCAGTAAGATCGCCACCCGTACTTGCAAGCGGGCCAGTGCCGTCGCGGTTGAAGTCTCGAATCGCCGCCTCTTTCTGTTCTGGGCTATCTAGCACCGTTGAACTTGGTGGTACCACTTTCCGCAAGACAGATGCTGTAGGATGGTCCTGCGATCCGTTAGATTTGGTCACTGCACCGTGAATACGATCAACAGACCTCTATTCCTTGACCGACCCCCGGCGCATCAACCAGGACCGGGATATCAAACCTCCTCAAAGTTTCCCTTGGTCCAATCCCGCTTATCATGAGCAACTGCGGGCTCTGCACCGCTCCGGCACTCAGGATGACTTCTTTCCTCGCTGTCAGCTGGAAACTCTTGCCCAGTGTTTCACACAACACGCCTACAGCCTCGGTCCCCTCGAACAGAATTTTCATTGCCATTGTCGAATGATGCACAACCAGATTTGTTCTCTTAAGCGCGGGTCTAAGGTACGCCGTCTCTGCAGATGCCCTCACCATGGTATCCGGCTCCGTCGTTCTTAAATTGTAGCTCGTACCGATCAACTCGCCGTCAATCCAGCTCGCGAGTCTTTTCATGCCTGCCGCCTCGGTGGCCTTCATGAACCACGTAGTGATTGCCAGTGGATAGTTTGTATAACTGATCGAAACCGGCCCGTCCTTGGATTTTGCCCCCGCGGGATCCTCGTCTGGCGTCGAATTCGCGAATCGCTTGCTCATGTCCGCAGGATAGAACGTTGTACTCTTGTCAAAATATGCTTTCCAGTTCTCCCACTCGTACGACGGGTCCCCGACCTCCTCGGCCCATTTATCGTACGCGCCTTTAGTCGCGCGATGATATACCATATGGTTCCTTGCACTTGAACCACCCAGTGTTCTTCCACGTGGGTAATGGATCCTCTGCCCGCCGATGCCCATCTCGGGTTCAGTACGCAACATCCAGTCGACGAGCGGGTTCGCGTCATCGAAACCGGTGCCGGCGCCGGTCCAAACGTAACGGGGAATCTGCGATAGATTTGAGTTTGACAGCTCGTAGAATGAACCAGCCTCAACGACGCCAATTGAATAAGTGCCCGAAGCGGACAGGCGGTTTGCGAGGGTGAGGCCTGCGGTGCCGCCACCAATGATCACGTAGTCGTAGGTTTTATTGAGAGGTATGCCGAAGGAGGATCCGAGGAGGTGTTGGCCCATGATCGAATCCGGGGGTGTGGAGAAGGCGGGTTGGGAGAAGAGCAGCAATGCATGCATGGCAAAGTATACGGCTTTGCCCAATGGTGTCAGCATCTTGACGGTGTTGATCCCCTTGAAAGGTTGGTAACAAGGAAAACAGTATCGCAGAAACGGATCGCGGAGAGCCATCAATTAGCTATTTGCAGCTCTAAGTCTACCCCTCTCGTAGCGCGATCAACCTACAGGTCCATCGGGGGGGCCCATGTCACATCGCGGCTTCCAAGCCCCTTCTGGTTGGCTTGCAATTAGATCTCCTGCATCTTCAGCCTGGTCTGCAGGGAGCGGATTTCGATCCACAAATCACTCGGACACAAACACGAAGCCGCCAGTGCCTCGGTAATGTTCACACCGGTCGCGGGAAATTGTTCTAGCCAGTACGCATTGAGCGCGGTTTCTACTGGTTTTTGAATGCTCAACTCATTTGCATGACGCGTATACTTCTGGTGATAATGGTGATAGAACATTATTTGAGAGATTTTGATCTGTGTATTATGTATAATACCATCTTCTCGGCCCGAAGGTGTGTGGGGTGCTAAACACTCGGTTGGCAATTTATCCGGTGACCGTGAAAGGACGGCGGAGCCAGAAAGGTTGAGTGGGGTGACGCGAGTATTAAAAGATCGGTCGCTTTACGTAGCGTAGTATATGCTACAATACAAATTCTGGACAAGGCTGAGGCCAAGCTGTTGTGCGATTGTAGAAGCGATCGAAAACGTGGAACCGTAGCACGTGATGCTGCGCTCATCTCTGCTCGCCCATACATTTATCGCCAATATATCATGATAAAACCAACTTCTGGGCCAAATTCTATAAGCTAGGAGATGATGATGCAGCTCTACCGTCCTGACATAGAGTGTCAGCCTGTTGGGATCCAATCACGTGATAGCGCGATCTTCACCTATAATACGCCTGGCCGCCCATATACTGTGCTATAAATTCACAACCTTTAACAAATCCATGGATTCCTCCATGACGATGCCTGAGTAGGCTGCGAGGAGGCCATGGCCGGTGCTCGGGCCTCCTCATTGGCTAGGCTACGGCTGCCTGCTTCTTGGGAGTCAGCCCGAAGTGTTACCTCAAGTGAAAGTGGCTGGCAGCCGAGAAAGTCATCAAGTGTCTCCTTTCACTTGTGCGGCTTGGATATCCTTCTTGTTGGTTGCCACGCCCCGCTTGCCCTGTCTTCCCTCAACACAACACAACACAACACAACACTTCGATCCCCCAGTTTCCCTCAACACCACAACTCACCATACGAACCTCCTCGAGAAAGATTTGCTCGCGAATAAAACTGCAATACCCTTTCTAGGCCAGTTGTCATTTCCGCGCGTCAAAAGCCCGAGCTTTTGGGGTGTTGATTTTGTAACCCTTGGCCACGGAAACGCCGCTCGCTACCCAGTTGTGCACCCCACGCCAATTAAAATTTACGGGCACACCAATCCGACCTCAAACACTCGTGACGAAACCAGCGTCTTAAGCTCACCATGTCGCGCGAATGCATCATCTGCGGCGATAAAGAGGAAGAGGGGCGGGCTCTCCGTTACACCTGCCAGACCCACTCCATGTGTTTGGAGTGTCTCCAACAATCCTTCCAGCATGCCCTCGACGAAGAGCGATTCTATCCGCCGTCATGCTGCAGTCATCCTGCGGCTGTGATGCTCATCTCAAACTTCGAAGATGACTTGCCTTTGGAGTTTATTTTCAAGTATCAAATTAAGGAGCGCGGCGAGTACGCAATCAACCCCAAGTAAGTCTTACCAAAAGTATATTAACTTCTTCATTAACCATGCCCCACAGATCTCGCGTGTATTGTGCGACTCCGGCATGCGGCGCCTTCCTTAATCCAGCAACTTTTATCACGGTTGACGCTGAGACTTCCGAAATTAAAGAGGCTCAGGATGAAGAGAAACCAGAAGAAAAAAATTCCGAAGCTACTGGAAGCAACCTCAACCATGCAGAGATCACTTTCGCAGTTTGTATAGACTGCAAAGCCATGACTTGCGCATCGTGCAAGCAGCGGATCACGGCTGGGCTCCAGTCCCACCAGTGCGAAGTATCGGAAGAAGACAAGCAGTTTGCAATTGTAGCACGAGAGAATCGCTACCAGAATTGTTACAATTGCGGGCTTACCATCGAGCTAGCGGAGGCCTGTAATCACATAAGGCAAGTACTTACCTTAAACCCATACCTTGTCAAATCTTCTTCTCACTCCATAAAGCTGCGAGTGTGGAGCCGATTTCTGCTACGTCTGTGGAAAACCATGGGAGGGTATTCATGGTTGCCCCCACTACGGCCCAGCCCAGTACGACGATGAGGGCTACAATCAGGAGGGATTCCACCGGGATACCGACCTTAATCGCGAAGGTCGGACGCGCCGTGAACAGGCTATCCACGATCATGGCGAAGACCCTGATGATTTCCACGACGACGATGAGGAGGAGGGGGGGGAGGAGGGGGAAGAAGGCGAGGATGAAGAAGAGGAGGGTTTTGGCCTTCCTCCAGAACTGCAAGAAGCCGTGGATAACGGTACCATTTCTTGGGAAGATGCCATTCTCGGGCTTCAAATGGCACATCACGAAGATGATGTTGCCTTGAACTTGCCAATCCACCTAGCGCCTCTTCAGGGCCAGCAGGGCGAGCTTAGGTTTGAAGAAGAAGAGGAGGATGATGAAGAGGATGGAAACGAAGACAGTGGCAATGAAGACCATGGGGATAGCGAAATCGACCTTGAGCACGGGTTCAATGAAGAGAATTTGAATGACATCGAAGCAGATAGGCCTGTGGAAGATTCAGACGACGAAGAGGTGTTCCTTGGCCATTACAACGGCTCTGTTACGAATCAGGATCCAATCACCACGGCAGATAGGCCTGTGGAGGATTCAGACGACGAAGAGGTGTTCACTGGTCATTACAATGGCTTTGTTGCGCATCGGGATCCAATCACCACGAACGAGGGATACGATGGCTCTACCGAGGAGAACTTCCGCGAGGCCAACGGTCATGATGTGGATGAGGGAGACGTAGATGATGACTTCAACGATCAGAGTGGTATGAACGATGCGGTGTAGGTCTAGAGGTTGGCTTACACGCGACGATAGCAGTGCCTGAGGAAGAGTACGAGGACGCCTACGACGCAGACAGCTCCGACTCCGAGACAGACACCGAGACCGAATTTGAGACCGAATCCAAGACCAACTCCGAGACCGATGAGGATGAGCCTATCTTCGAGCCTTCAATTTCCGACTTCTTGCCAACTTTCCCTGCTCCAGTTCGCACGTTTGATGACCCCATGGACGGCGTGGAGTACAGCGATCCCTCCGTCAGCGAGAATTCCCCCAATCAAGAGAAGTAAGTCTCCTCTTGGAGCACAGCATGTCAAGATTTTGCCGCTTCATATATGCATCTAATATTAAATTTATTCCTTGTATTGACGAATTTATAGCTTTGACGATGATGATATGGAACTCTGAACTTACAATTTCCCCATCGCCCTGGCGTACTCATCGTGGCTTCATACTCACACTTTCAATGATGTATAAATAATTTGGGCTGCCCCACGGTGACTTAGAATGCAAGAAGTCAACGATATCGAGGGTGACTGATGCATTCCACAGTTGCTCATTAGTCTTACTCTTTCAGCAGTATAGTATTTGACCCGGCTGACGGAACAAGATAACTAAACAAATATCATAATTCGTTCAAAAAGTAGACATCATAATGACGGTCCTCGGCGCGTGACAATTCTACCAATACCCATCTTCCCCCTTTCCCCCTACCTACTCAAACACGTCACTAACATACCTATCCTCCTTGACCTTCTCTAACCATTCCCTCGCCTCATCCTCCCCAACCCCCTTCGCCTCCATATAAATCTTCTTACACACGTCCGCCGTGCTCTTCGCGAGCTTACTCGCACTCCCACACACAAAAATCTTCGCCCCCTTCTCCGCAAACAAGCTCCTCAACTCCTCCCTGTCCTCCCATATGCGCTCATGCACATACTTGGGCGCACCAGCCCCACTCTTAGAGAAACACGGTCGCACAGATACAATGCCCTCCTTCTCCCACGCCGCAAGCTCGTCGGCATAAATGTAATCCGCGCCCTCGTCGCGACACCCAAAGTACAAGACCGCAGGCCCGAGCTTCTGGTTCCGCGCCGCCTTGATGGCTGCGCGCTCTTGTATGAATGCGCGCATGGGCGCCATCCCACTGCCCGCACACGCCATGATAATGGGCGTCAGCGGGTCCGTGGGGAGATGGAAGTTTGCGTTGGTCGGGCGCGCAAAGCAGCGTATGCGCTCGCCCGGCTCGTGCCGCGCCAGGTACGTCGACGCGACGCCGTGGAACTGGCCGTGGCCGGACAGCGCGGCTTCGTCGTGGACGTCGTAGGTGAGGGAGGCGAAGAGCTTTTGGACCATGGTGCCCGAGGGCGTGGTGACGAATTCGAGATTGGCGAAGGGGGAGGATGAGATGGAGTATTGGCGGGGGGTGAGGGGTTTGAGCATGTCGAGGTAGACTGGGAAAGGGAGGTCCGTGGAGGGGTTGTCTTCGAGGAGGTCGAGGATCGTGAAGCGTTTTTCAAGGACTGAGGCTTGGTACGTCGAGTCGTCGAGGAATGGGGTGAGCTTTGAACGCTTGTCTCCTGGGGTGGCGTCAATGAGGGTTTGAATCTGCTTTTGCGACGCTGGGGTGCCGAGTTCCACGCGGGTCTGAAATTTGTTAGTTTAAATCGAGATGGGAAGCCCAGAGGACTTGGCCTACCATCATCAAGTCAAAGACTGAGATAGACGTGTCGGGCGACAAATAGGCCTTGTTGGTTCCGGTAACAAGGATGGAATCGTCGGGTGAGATTCCAAAACGCTTTAGGAGACGCCGAACAGTGTTGAGCGGGTTCGTCGGCAGCACCACGAGATAATCACCGCTTTGATACCCAGAGCCTAGAGGCAGCTCGATCTCAATGTGCTTCTTCTCTAGGCCCACCTGCTTACCACCAAGTGACCTATTTTCCTTTACGATACCATATCCAATGTCTTTGCCGCCTAGATGGGATGCAAATGTAGGCGCAGTGATCTCAGCCTGGAGCAAGTTTGATGCGACCTCCACATCCTGGCCAGTTTCTTCGCGCAGAACTTTCCAGAGGTTGTCTGCAAACTCTTCCCAAGGGCCCATGATGTCGTACTTGACGTCGACGTAACCAGTGGGCATACGCCTGTGTGCACCCATCTTCTCAAAGAGCTCATCAATGAGCTTAGGAACGCGGTGAAAGGAATCCACCCAATCGCTATTTCCGACTCCGAAGACGGTATAATTGACGCCGTCAAGCACTTTTGGTGAATCTGCGTTCGCTTGGAGCCATGTAACGAATTTCTTTGCGTTGTCCGCGGGTCGGCCTTCGTAGGACGGGCAGATGATGATCACAGGTTGGTCTTTCGGGATGTTTTCCGTGGCAGAGTCAAGTGTGTCTACCGTTGCTTTGAAGCCATAGCGGGGCGCGTTGGATTCGATATCCTGTGCATATGCTTTGCAGGTGCCTGATTGACTACCGTATAGCACCGTAACTGGCCTCTGTTCGTGAAATCCATTGACGCCTGAGTCACGTCGCTCTTGACCGCCTTGAAGAGCTGTCGTAGGAGAGGGTGTAGGAGCTGCTGCACCGGTTGTGGAAACAGATCGACCCGGCCTTCTGCGAACCTTGATCGCAAAGTTATTCGGCTTCAGGGTGAGCGTTACCTTGACATCTAAAGCCATATTAACAGATGTTGATTATGAAGACGCAGATACCCACTCATTTGATAGGAAGGATCCGCCATCTCAACTTGAAACTTTTGGAAGATGGTAGCGACAGCAAGTATCATTTCCTGCTCGGCAAAAGTGCGACCGATACAAGCTCTTTCGCCATCACCAAAAGCTTTGAAGGCATTCGGCGGCAGCTTCTCAAAACCTCCATCCATCCATCGCTCAGGCCGAAAGGTATCCGCGTCGTCACCCCACACCTTGGGATCATGATGGAATGGTTTTAGATTCATCACAAGTTGAGTGGAAGGCTCCACATAGTACTTTCCTGCTATCAAAGTGGGCTTGATAGCATGTTTCCCGGGTGTCGCAATAGGGCCCTTTACATTCCATTAGCAAGAAGAGATGGAGACAATGAGGTTGACTTACCATGTACCTCAGGGTCTCATATATGCAGAACTTGAGGTAGGGGAGCTGGGAAACGTGCTTGGCTTCGAAAGGACCATCGCCCAAAACCTCGTCAACTTCCTTTTGTAATTTCATGTACTTGTCGGGGTTCTTCAACAGGTGATAGAAAAGGAAACCCAGAGTTCCACTTGTGGTTTCGTGACCAGCCACAAGGAAGGTGCATAGGTTGTTTCTGATGAGTTCGTCAGACATCTTTTCTCCGGTGACTGGATCAGTATTTTCGAGCATCGGGTTGAGAAGATCATTCAGCTCTGGTTGCGGGTTTTTCTTGCGGTCTGCAACAATCTCATCGCATAGAGACTGCATTGCTTTGATGTTCGCAGCATTCTCTTGGGCAGAGAAGACGCGCAGCGCATTTTCAATCCCCGTACGGTTGGCGCGTTTTCCACATTCTAAGAGAACGTCGGCCATTTGAGTGACGAACGGGTGTGCGTTCTCCCGGTAGAAGTTCTAGAGATGGTCAATTAGATCAAACATGTGACTTTGGATTGATGCGCACGTTGAACCGATACCCGAATGCAGCCAGACCAATAACGTCGAAAGCCAACCTGCACCATGTTGTCAGATTAGAATCATATCAACCGCATTCTACGGTATGCGACATGGCGCTAGTAACGAGAGAGAAAAACTCACCTCGTGAATTCATCGGCGCAAACAAGTTCGTTTTCAGGACCAAATCTGGGACATCACTGAGCTTGCAGGCCTTCATGGGGGGCTTGTAAACCTACCTGTCCCATCGTAACAGCATTTGTGATACAATATCATTCATTTCAGGGAGCATTTTTCGAATGGTGATGGGACCAAACACAGGCATCAGCAAACGGTGTGCAATGCCCCATCCCTATGACTGAATGTTAGTGGTTGTCAGCGAAGGGGGGGCGGAGGTCGCTGCACCTTTTCATTGGGATAGGCAGTGAACAAGCCATCGGCAATCAAGGCTCGCACTTCCTTCAGCGCAGCCCCGATAACTTTCTCGAATCGAGTGCCATCGCAAAGATCGTTGTTCAGCTCGTAGTTATTGCAGACGACTAGTTTCCGACCCCCTGGCATGTCGAGTTGGAAGATCTCCCCGTACACATCGGCAAGGCGCCACATAGACTGTGGCAGATTCGCAGGATCGATCTCTCCGGCATTTCCAATAAACAATCGTGATGGTGGCTGAGGAATAGGAAGGCCCTTTGCGGCTAGCTCTTCAACAGACGCCATGGCTGTGAGATAAAGTGGAAGACGACACGACGATCAGCGTGGCCGGATAGAAGACCAAGACTGCTTACAGACTGAAGAGAGACGAAAGAGAGTCATGGATGTCGGTTGCAGTCGTGACGGTGCACCACCAATTTATAAGGGAGGCAATGTGTGCAACTCGATGAACCTAGGCATCATTCAGCAGTGTGCATATGTACCTCGATTCGGCGGCGAACCATCCGATACGTCAACCTAAACGCTGAAATCTTACACTCGGTGCAGTCGTGCGAATCGGAGAGCCAGGGCCGTTCATGATGATGGTTCGGACGACGCTACGGGTGCAGTCCGGGCGGAACCCCATTGTCTCGGGGGTGTCTAGGCCACACGCATATGTGAGGCTGCATGCATCAACGCCTGAGGACATTTGCTGAGTCAACGCAGCGCCATGGATCCCTCAGGCCCCTGGAGGGTTTACTAAGTGAGAGGTGGCCGTCGACTTGTCCCAAGCCCAATGGCGACGCGTGTTGCGAGATTGTTCGTATACGCTACAACACACAGACTCGTGTAGTGTTGTACCCACATTCTGGAACGCAGTCATTGAGATGGCGACTCGCAGTGTTGTAGTTCACTGAAGCTGATGACTTTCGAAAGCGACCTTGCCGCTTTCGTCGGGCCCGACGCCTCGTACGAGCCTCGCTCCGGACGGATACATGCGAGTGACCAAAAATCTTCGAAATAGACAGCGCATGCCATCTTATTGAAAGCAAGCTCCGTGAAAGCCTTCTATCTCTGAGCGCCTGGATAGGAGAGAGTCTTAACACGCCTTCAACTAGGCCTGGCTTATCTAACGTGGATCGAATGCCGGTAACGTATTTCATCACTCAGTGAGCCACATCAGTCAGTGAGCCACCCCAAAACCCACCAAAATTGCGAAAATTCAACAGTGAATATCTCAACAACGCTACTGTAATAACTTATAAAAATTGAAACTAGAGCTATCTGATACTAGAATCAGCAGTCGATTGAATTTAAGAGCGTGCAGTCTGCTGAACGTTAAGACCTTAAGAGTGGGGGCCAAAATTAGTAGCAAATCTCAAGATCTTGAGAACGTGCAGACTGCACGCTCTTAAATTCAATCGACTGCTGATTCTAGTATCAGATAGCTCTAGTTTCAATTTTTATAAGTTATTACAGTAGCGTTGTTGAGATATTCACTGTTGAATTTTCGCAATTTTGGTGGGTTTTGGGGTGGCTCACTGACTGATGTGGCTCACTGAGTGATGGAACACGTTAAGGGTGTTAGTCAGCAGATATAGCCAAGCCTTGAAATGAGGGGCATGACACGGGTGAAGTCGAACAACACTTGCAATTAAGTATATGCATCGCCTAGTAAGAACTGCTGTGATTCAGTCTTCGAGTTCGCACGGGTCCCTCGCCGCCAGCGTGAGAATGCCGGGCGAGAGTTGGCTTGGAAGGACAACGGAAACGGAGCAAAGGCACGGCGAAACCTCGGCGAAGAGCAATGAATATGACAAAAGGGCATATTCACGCACGTGTTCCGTCTGGAATGATGCATCGACTTCATTTCCATGTATAGATAGCTTGGGACTTGCACGATGGAAGGCTCCAAGCGGATATGTGAGCTTGACATTTGGATCCATCGAGCCACGACGGATGTCGGCGTTCAGAAACTATCCGCACGGACTAGATTACCATTCTTCCAGCTGTTCGTTCCGCCAGAAGATGCCCGTCTGATTCTGTATGTCCTGAATGGCAAGGAGCACGGGAGTCTGGGCACCCTGATCTGGCGTCTTGTTGCCTTTGCCTTTGGTCATGTCGGTGACTACCCAGCCAGGGCTGCAATTCCAATTAGCAACATTCCACTCCTCGAATTGTCCGACATACCAACAGGAGTTGATCATTACATTGCTCCCTTTCGATTTCTCGGCAGATGCTAGAGCACGGGTGGCGCCAATGAGTCCAGCTTTGCTTGTGGCATATGCGGCGCTGGGAAATCCCGCTTCCTTCTCTTTCCCGGCTTCGACTGCCTTTAGAAAATCCATCATAATGCTAGTAATATCTTCCTCAGTCTTGGACCCAAGGAATCGGGCCCGGATGTCTTCCGAATACTTGTCTAGTTTACCGGTAGTGCTGGCGACATTGACGATTCTCCCGTTCGGCTTCAGAACAGGGAGAAACGTGTGGCATGCTTCCATGGTACCATAGTAGTTGCATGCAAGGGTCGTTTTAACAACATCGGCATCTAATCGAGACTGATTAGTAAAGTATGCAAGCCTGCATTGAACTGGGCCATGCACCAAAACCATTCAAGGCAATTCCTGCATTGTTGATGACAAAATCGATTCCCTCTCCGTGGGCGCCCTTCAAGTGTTCGGCAAAGCTGTGAATGCTGCCACTATCGGCAATATCCAAGGCATGGTATTCGACGTCCGACAGACCACCATCAGCAGTCAAGGCTTTGGATTTCTTCAGCTGGTCGTCTTTGAGGAGGTCTTGGAGCGCAGCTTCTCCCCGTGCTTTGTCTCGAGCCGTGAGGTAGATGAGAAGGGGACCGTTGTTGAGGCTTGACTTGGGGTACTGGAGGGCGAGCTGGCGGACTGAACAAGGTCAAAAGTGATCTGAGAAGGCGCATTGTCAGATGAATTACCTATAGCCAGTCCAACGCCCTGGGTGACATCAGTGGTGGATTCAGGGAGGCATTGGAGAGAGGCGCACCTTGTTCGCGCCCGTCACAACGCCGACTCTGCTATAAGACATAGCCAAATTGTTGACAGGATTCCAGGGCGCAATGACAAGGAAATAATGAGCATGGCGGGCAACTCTGGCTTCCAAGGTTGTGGGGTAAGCAGCTTGAGTGCATTAATCATCACACAGAACAGAAGCTCCAGTCAACGGCGTCATGTTGACCCGAACCGAGGCTGCTGGAGCGCCCACCTCACCTCTTCCCTATCCATGTCGTCAGCCATGTCGCACTCTCAAGCTATTTCGTGCACTTGGTCGACATTGGCCTGGCACACAGGCGTCACGAAGCTGGCAGGGCATCTGAAGTTTGAAGGTCACTTCAGCCTCAACCGTGGGAGACCAATGGAAGCTTCATCGCAGTCGCCGACCAGGAGCGCGCCCTCTCCCTTGCAGGAGTTCTTAAAGCGAGTCTCTTCGAGGTACGACGGCTGACCCACGCAAGGATGTGTCCAAGATTCTAAGTGTGGCTGCATGCGTCCGGTCACCCAGGTCGAGGCTGTTGGGTCTATGCATGTTTTTTCGAGCAACCGTCTAATGAAAGACGGCGACGTGATCAACCATATCCTCCTATCTTTGTTTAGCGCAAATGCACTCCGCTTGCACTTTCCAACGATTGTCTAATGTGGCTGTTTAAATGGCTTCTGCTTGGTGTTCGCCGTTCAGGGTCTTCGTAACCTGCAGCTGCGGCTGTGACGCCTCCGACCAATAGCCCAGTCCCCTGACACCCTCAGCAATTCATCTTCGTGGGAAGTTCCGCGATGAATCGCATATGATTTCTTCAGCCCCCAGCCCCTGGGTCTGAGCCTCGATGTCCCTCTCGTCCACTATGAATTGCCCTTGGCAACGTCAAGGCTTGAGCCTTACGCAGTATTGCCTTCTATCTTTGTGACCAACATTTGAACCCTCATCATTCTCCTGCTAAAGCAAAGTGTTCCCTTGGCAAGTAGGCTTCAGCCTGGTTTGTCGATATGCGTTGCTCATCATTACCCATCTGTCTCATTCTCGAATGTGTGCTCGCTCACTACGCTCCATCTACGCCCATCGTCCAAGAAAAGCCTTTAATCACAGCCCCTCCAGCCATCCAGGCCACACATTTTCCAAGCTTGGGTTTGCTCAAGAGAAACGAGGCCTGTCAATTCGGACAATGCGGGGCGGACTGCCTCTCCCAAGGGGCATTCTGCTGCGGGCCAGCGGGAACACTCGCAATCTCACCAATGTGGGTATGCGATAATGTGAGACGACAACTATTCCCTCTCAAGAGCAAGACTAATGTCTATAGGGCGCCTGCGTAACGTCAGTGCGTGGTACTACGGGCACTGTCGACTGCTACGACCCGGACAATCCGTCAGGTACGTTACGTTGCAATCGATTCTACCAGATACTCTTCTTAATACTCCTCCAAACAGGCACCGTTCAATCCTGCATTGACCTCAACCCTACAGCAACTTGCAACCCAACGGATCGATGCTTCACCTGCGATTCCGAGGCCCCTTTCTGTCGATGGGAAACGTATATCGCATCGGGTTCGCCTACGCTGCGTTGGTTCTCGTGCGAAACGAGTAAACTCCCAGACGCGACCTTTTTCGCCGCCACCATAACCAATAATTTACTATCGAACATTGCTGCCACATCCGAGTCGTCAGAATCCGTGCCTAGGCCTTCTTCGAGCAGCGCTAGGAGAAGCCAACGACTGTCAACTGGTGCCATAATCGGTATAGCAGTAGGGGGAGGCATCGCTGTCATCAGCTTAGCCGGGATCATTGCATTCTTCTGCTTGAAGAAACGGAAAGCGCGTTCCGCAGTTCCAAAGGAGAGAAGGCCTAGCGCACAGCAGCAAATGGCACATGGGGTCCCTATTGAGCTTGATTCGCGGCATATGAGCGAGCTCAACAGCACTGCCGTTTACTCTCCGAGTCAAGTCACGACGCCATTCTTACGGAATGGGTACGAGGGCACTGAAACTACCAGTCCTTGGACACGCAGCGCTGGAATCGTGGAGCCACTGTACAAGCAGCCGGGATCTGTCCAACGTCCTACAGAGCTGGAGGGAAGGCAAGATAAACGAGGGAGCTGGATCCATGGAGACGACAGAGATGTGAGTCGCGACAGGAACTTTTGAATTCATAGAGACTACTTACTAGTTTAAATACTTTCACTTCAATGTTTGGATGAGCATCCGTGCTGAGTTCCCTCTCACGGAGCGAGGCACAGCTAGTGCCTTGGCGGAAACGTCGACGACCTATAATCGATCCACCATCCCCCATTAATCAATGTTCTATCAACGAAAATCTTGCCCTCCCTCGTCGATCAACATTTGCTTCTGGGTCAATATCACACTGTGGAAATGCTGGGTAAAGCGCAGGATTAGTCGCCCAGACTCCACCATACAGGAACGACGAGCACTGGGCAAATCTGAGCACCTGGTATCAGCCAATTAGGCCTTCGCCGGACAAGGTGACTCACGCAGATGTAATCCAATCAGAAGCGTGCTGAATCACGCAATAGGGACGCTTATTGGCATGATGAGAAGAGACAGGATGCCTCCAAAGGTGCGATGGATCACGGTCTCCCTCAATATGTTGCATGTTCTAAGTCATGAGTTCTTCAGACTCAGGCACTGAAGCCATGTCCGGTGATTTTGGTCACCACGAGGAAATGGATGTAAATACGGTGGACTTCTTTACATTCTCCTCGATACAACTACTGCATCTCAAACCGTTCATCGCCATTTGAATGGGCACCAGAATCTGCCCGGCACAAAACACACTGTGCAATGTTGTAGGTTGGTTTCACCAGGCTTACAACTTCTTCCTCAACTCGCCCACGATAAAAGGTACCATGGTCTTTGGCTCGACGTACTGCAAGTCAAACTTCTCCCAGCCCTCGCTGCCTGCTGCTTCACGCAGATGGTCGAGCGTGTGTCTCTGCAACTCGCAGCCAACGAAAAAAGGCCAGCCCAGGAGGGTGGTGACGATTTGCACGAAGCGCGCCGCGAGGCTCCCCTCAGTACGCCATGGAACTGCAACATGTTCGCAGATGACCATCCTTCCGCCCGGCTTGAGCAAATGATACAGACCCTTTGTAGTCTCGTCGAGATGCGGGACGCCACACAAGACGCGTACGCAGCAGATCTCATCGAAGACGCCGTTCTCGGCCGTCCCGCCCGTCCCGCTCGAAGTCAGGACACCCGACTTGCTGAGTGCCGGGATCAAGCTCTCGGGCTCGCCACCACACAGAAGCGCATGGTACTTGTCTCCAAAACCGGCCTTTTTTGCTTTGCGCAGTAGACCAGGGTGCAGCTCTGGAGCGGGCTCGGCGCCGTACATGGCGATGATTTTGGAGGCGTCGAAGCGGTCGAGGATCTCGCCCGAGCCAGGGCCGATGTCAAGCACAACACCTTTGGATTGCTGGAGGAGCTGATTGACGGGGCCGGGCAACTTCTCAGACATCTCCTCGCCTGGGGCAGGGTCAGCAAGGTGGGGTGAGTGTGGGTGGGACAGCGGGCACAGTACCGTGATGAATCCATAATCGTGCAAAGCCTCTGAAGCGTAGAGCTGAGAGGTTGAAGAGCTTGGAGGGGGTGCGGTCGATAAACACGACCTCGAAGACTGTTGCAAAGAAGTCTATGTTGCTCGTCAATGTTTGCAGTGGCACCTCTCGAGAAGGTGAGGGACTTACGGTAGATGCCTAGGCTCAGCAGCAACGTCGGCCGAAGCAGCGTGGGCATTCCATTAACCAACCAGTCTGGGAAGGTGCCCATGGTGGCTGTTCTATTGACTTCTTGGTTGGGGGGGGGAACAAACTGCGGGCTGGGAGATGATGATATCCGAGAAGGTAGATGGCGGAAAATTGGAAAATGGGAAAAGAGAGTCAGACTAGATGGGTGTGCCGTTTTTATAGTGGTGCCATAGCCAGTCATGGTCGGTAGGCGCAGACATTACTCAGGCCCAACTGGCTGATTACACGAGCAATTGCCCGCTAACCCATTCCGTTCTCTAGAGGGGCGGCAGGAGCGATATGGGGAGCAACATAGCCCTGCAAAGCCAGCTGCTTCCCAACTTCAATCGCTTTGATCACGTGTGACTTTCGACCGCCTTCACACGGCGTACTTCCCTGTCCTTTCTCTTTACCCGTGCCCTTTGGGGTGAGGAGCGTCGGAGCGGGGCAACTCGACCTGGCCCAAGCTGCCGGACTTCGTCAACAGTTGCCCTCCCCCTCGCCCTCCCCTTCCCCTTCCACCCTCATCCGCTTTGTTTGCCATGTCTACCATGTCTGCCACGTCTGGCCCCGAGGTCAAATATGCCCTAATAACGGGGTGAGTGTTGCTCCCGCCCGTTCTGTGTCGGGCCTCTTCGCTGACGGCGGCAGGTGCACGCCTGGTGGCATCGGCCACTTCCTCGCCCTCGAATTTGCAGACGATGGTGAAGATCCCCCTCTTTTAATGCCTCTTTCTGTGCAGCTCTGAATGCGAGACACAGGCTTCCACGTCCTCGCCACCGTCCGGGATCCTGCCAAGTACGAGCCCGCGCCGCACCCCAATATGACATACCTCCCGCTCGAGTTGACTGAGCCCGCCTCCATCCAAAGCCTCCTCAAGCGCGTCACCTCCCTCACGGGCGGAAAGCTCGACATTCTCTACAATAATGCCGGCCGCAACTACACCATGCCCGCCCTCGACCTCGAGCCCGCCGAGGTGACGGACCTCTTCGCCGCAAACGTCTTTTCCGTCATGCAACTCTGCCAGGCCTTCGCGCCGCTCCTCATCACGGCAAAGGGCACAATCGTGCAGACGGGCAGTGTCGCAGCCGTCATGCCCTACGCGTGGGGCTCGGCATATTGCGCGTCCAAGGCAGCCCTGCACGCCTACTCAAACACGCTGCGCGTCGAGCTCGCCCCGCTGGGCGTCCGCGTCGTCAACATCATCACCGGCGGGGTCAAGAGCAACCTCGCACGCGTCCCGCGCTCGCTGCCAGAGAATTCGTACTACCTCCCGCTGGAGGATGAGTACCAGAAGAGGCTTGTGCATGCCCAGACGCTGGGCTCCGACACGCGGGCGTATGCGAGGCGCTGCGTGAGGGCTGTCGTTGCACGCGATGGCTGGGCGGGTGGCTGGCTGGGCAAGCAGCGGTGGGTGTGGGAGGGGAGCTTGAGCTGGGCCGTCTGGTTCGCGACGACATGGCTTCCGCATGCCGTGCTCGATTGGTACTTCACGTGGAGATTCGGCCTGGGCCGGATGAGAGGCGTCGTGCAGGGCAAGAAGGAGCATTAGAGCGCTCCCTTGCGTACATGGCATGCCCACGCGCGAAATCAGGACTTTTAATATCCTGGGCGCCTGTACCGAGTATTGGTCACAGAAATTCGAACCCCGTTGGATTATCCCGTCTTACAGACCAGACCCTCTGTTTCTCTCTCTTCCCCCGCCAAGTCACGGGTCGCGCTGCTGCTGTACCACCCGAGCCTCGAGTCCGACTGCGGCCACGATAATGGCCACGGGTCACGCGGCAAGCCCCAGGACCCGCAGAAACGCATCGCAGAAAATTCGGGAACTTGGGCAGTTCGAAAGTCGGCGGCTTGTGTTCTGTTTGGGAGATTGTGTCGTTGATGGGACGGCGGGTCGGGTGTTGTGGGGCTTTTGATTGGAGGAACGGGTAATGGGAGGGAAGAGAAGAAGGGATGCGTGAAGGATGGCAGACCCAAGAGGTGGGATTCGAGACAGTGTCGCGGTTGTGCACAGCATGGAAACATGCATTTTGTAAGGAAGGGGCATATCCATGGCATTGTTCAATTGCAACCAAGCCCAGGCGCCGATGAAATGCTAGCACATGCTACCACGGAAGTTTCCTTTTGCGCGACGACCCATTGTGCGGCCGATGCACTGCAGCTACCCTTCTTCTTCATCAACACCACACACCATACCCAAGCCGCCTGGATGGAAATGTCGGCTGAGGAGATGGCGAGTGTGATTGATCCAGATGAGCCCTCGTACCTTTGCTTCCGGTGAACCGGTCGAAGCGAGGATGCGCCGACTTTTGGCCATGACGAGTGTCCGTCACGTGCACGAGCAAGACGGGATCGTGATGATGATGATTGCGCTGGCCAGCGCTGCGGTGTCGGGTTTGCTCATGGTAGCTGATCTACAACCCACAGTTAGCCACCTCTTCTCTAGCAAAAAGTCGACTCACATTCGGTCGTGCAATTTTGGCTCTCGGAAAGGCGCAGTTTGGAATTGGTACTTCGGCCTCTCTCTCACTCTTTCTCAACTACACATTTTCGGACCCCACAGGCCCTTCTTTATACTTCTGCGCCGACTGCGACCTACACGAAAAGCTCTCACGCCGCCGCATCATCTCCATAGGGCTGACGATCAAACCACGCGCGCCCCATGCACCGAAATTGCCGTTTGCGGTAATGTGCTGCGAGCCCCGGCGCTGCGTCGGCTGCTGGTTACCGTAAGCGGTAAATACTCTGCCAACTTGTGGTAGGCCGAGTCGCAGCATGTACCCATTTCATCACCATCATCATCATCATCGAACCGGTGAAAGGTTGAGGTTCCAGAATTAGTGGGGGGAGGGCTGTCGCCAGCACGTGCCAAAGGTAGGCGACTGACGGAGGGCCACTCCCAACCGAGAGTTCGAATGTACCCCGGTGGGTAAGCAGCATTAAATGGACAATGGAATAGGTATGATGGAAGGCTCAATGGATCATATTCAAGCCAACATGTGTGATGCGGTTGACCTAGAAGGACGACGCTCTGAAAAGACAGAAAACGACCTCATTACTAATGTGGCGGCGGCAACACTCGCACCGGAGAGAACGGCCTGTCCGATTTCGGCCCAATAGATTTGATACGCAGATGCCGAAAGGGGAGTGGTGTCGAATTAGGCGATGCCATTGTTTGCCCAAGTCAGTGTTGAATTCCAAGTGCCAACGCCGCCAACCACCGAGGCCCATAGATACCGTGATTTTGTCCGGTGCCGCTGATTTTGTAGACGTCAATGAAGAGCTAAAATGAATCAAAGAGAGCAAGAACAGACATTTGCCGAAGCGATACCCGCCCGAACGCTAATGCTTCGTCCTATTTTGTTGGTTTCGCAAGTTGCAAGTCGTGACTCGTTATATCCTTCCATTAATGTCGACTTCGGCGCCGTCAACAGTGCCGCCCAGGCTGAAGACATAGTTTCGTGTTCCGTCACAGCCGTGTTTGATTAGAATGATGCGCATGGGCTCCGCTGCTGTGGCTTTGGGATTACGCAGTAGAACCCCACAATCACGAGCCATGGGCAGCCGCTAGGGGCTCTATGAGCTCTTCGTCGTTGCCCGCCATGGGTCCATCGGTATCGGGGACAAGGCCTGCGCTTTGGCTGCGTGCATTCTCTCGACAGACGCTGTCGTGCCTTTGGACTTGCTGGACGTGGTTGGTGGTCACGGGGTCGAAGTATTTGTACTCCCTCTCCCCCTTCTCTCCCAACAAGCCGGGTGCTCTGAAATGCGAAGTCCCGTTCTCGTATTTGTGGTAACTGCAGGCCAAGCGCTTGCCGCCTCCTCCTGGGAGGTCTACCACGAATGACGGCATCATGAAGCCAGCAATCGTGCCTCGTAGCTGTTGTTCGAGCTCAAGAATCGTGCTGAGCGGTGTACGAAGATCTTCAATCCCTCTGACGAGGTCGCACTGGTAGACGTAGTACTGCAGACACGTCAGCAAGCTGAGCCAGGACAGTGGGTTTTCCGTAGCTGCGGACAAGAGCGCAAAGTGCGCAAGTGAGCACCGCATGCCAGGAAACGAAACAACGCACTGGTCTGATGTTCATGTCGGAAAGCTCCCGGATCAAGGTGCCCATCGTTTCCACCGTATCATTGACCCCCCTCAGAAGAACGCTCTGATTGCGGACTATCACTCCATTCGAAAAGAGGTGTCTTGCGGCTTCTCTCGTGATCCAGGTGATCTCATTGGGATGATTGAAGTGGGTGTGCAGGCAGATGTGCTTTCCTTCGCGTCGTCCCCGATTCGAGAGGTCAATGAAGGTGCTAAACCATCTGTCGTTGGTATCCGTGACCCGACCGGGTAAAACACTTAGCCCCTTGGAAGCGAAGCGGAAGCGCTTGACGTGGGGTATCGACAGTAGCCTTTGGAAAAGTCAGCTGAGCGGGCCCGGGTAACGTTGTACATACCGCTCTCCAATTTCTGTGATATCTTCTGGCTGGAGGAAATACGTGTCACCACCAGAAACCACTATATCTTGCAAAGTGGGCGTACTCTCAATGTATTGGAAGACGACCTCCCACCTTCTCCTGCTCGGTTTCTGGTGCTTTTTCTTGTCCAGAGTCTCTGTAGGAGCTCCCACTGCGTACGATCGTGTGCAGAAACGACAGTACACGGGACATATCGATGTCACTACAAGAAATGTGAGAAGTGCGGGGAAAACAAGGATCGCAAACATGCTCTCATGACGCTGCAGTGACCACTTACCAAGGAAGAGGGCCTTGTCGGGGTAACGATGTACAAGTCCAGGTACAGCTGCACAGATTATGATTAGATTTTACAGCAACCATCATGGAATGACTTACGAGAATCATGTTCTTCGTGGAGAGAATCCAGTGTCAATGCCTCGTGATCAGGGAGGAGACTCGACCTCAGAGGGATAAATTGTTTGCGGACTGGGTCATCGAGAGGACTGCCCCAGTTGATGGAGCTCAGAATATACGGCGTTAGACGAATAGCCATAGGCGCTGCAGTGACTCCAGCTTCGACATCTTGGATGAAGAGCTCTCTTGTAGCGATATGTGCAAGTCGCGGATCCGATGAGCTCGGAAGCTTTTCAGGGAGCGCTTCTGCGAGAAACCTCTTCAGCTTGTTGTCTCCGACCACAGAGAATTTTAGCTGGTGATGATTAGATCGCGGAACATAACGAAGAAATTAACGTAGCCATTCGAGCCAGATAGTTCACTTACTTGCCAGCGATACGATGTGAACTCCTCAGTCGTTACGTTTTCCCACTGGGGAATCTTTTGCCAGTATCGCTCCCTGCCCGGAATCAGGCTTGAACTTGAGAAATGCCTACATGCAGAGGGCCTGGAGTTTCGTTTACGTGATGCCGCGTCGAGCAGGCTGGGCTGATTCCAAGGGAGCTTGGGGACGTCGAGCTTCTGGTCGATCCCGGCCCAGTATCCTTTCAGGAAAGGGCGAATTCCAATCTTTAGGGAGCCAGCCAAGAATGTGTTTGAAGTTTGTGTAGATTCTTGGCGAATGGAGAGTTTGGTTATTCGGGTGGTAGCGAAGTTCCGAGATAGGTATGCTGTCGACAACGTTCCAGACCGTTTAAAGCATCCGAGACGCCATGACCTATGAAGAAACCGGTGAAGAACCAATGGGAGCATGCTGGAGGCGAGTTTCGACTTTCCACAATCGGCGCGGTTGAGATATTCTCCGGAAAATTCAAAGAAGGGAAAAGCGACGCCCAAAAGAATGGAAGTTTTCCTGGTAGAATTAGGCCAGTACAACAATATCTAAATTTTGATTGTTGCCTTTCGATTGGATGGAATGGACACGTTAAGCCTCCTGGGAGCAGGTCTTCAAAAGATGGCACGATCTAGCTGATAAGAAATACTCAGACGTAGCATAGGTGGCACAGGACGTCACACGCTGTTTAATTACACGACAACACATTTCCATGCGGTCGGGTGGTTCTGCATAAAATGCATGTCAGTTCTCTTGGAACAGCGGGATGTGAATAGCTCGATGCTTCCTGTTTGCACTTTGCTAGTAAAGGACTTGGATAAGTCAAAGGGTGAACCACTAGCCCATTATGCGTGTTCTGCAATTTGAATTACTGCTTGAACCAGCCGTCACACATATAACGCCGCACAGGGGTAACGAGTCCGGCACGGCATGAAGGGTGCCAGCGCCAGGATCTGGACTCGTATGGAACATAGATCAAGAAAAGTCCCACGGAATCTGTACAAGATCAGCAAGAGCACATGAACGAAGATTTTCGGGGTGGGACTTTGCCCAAGCTCATCAAATCACGGTTGACCCGAGCTGCCCTGCGCCAGTGGCTCCGCCATCGGGACCTGTTGCTGTGTAGGGTAGGGATTACTATTCGAACGGTAGCTTCCAACGTACATGCAACCAAATGTTTGAGAATGAAAAGGAGCTACTGAAAGCGTGGATATTTAGCTGTGCTTGATCATAAAGGATGAGTGAGATGAGGTGCTCGAAAATGCTGTTTGACTGTCGTCATGCTATGACCCTCGTCAGCACATAGACAGACATAATACAGAGTTTGGTAGAGTGCAATGGCGGTGTGGGATCATGGCTCGGGTTTTTCGATGTACTCTGTTGTGAAACTGCGTTGGTGCTCCCGGGGCGCAAAGTAATGCGGGACCCTGCAACCTCAGCTATTTGATCGGAACTAGGGGCAGGAGAGCCATGTGGTTGGTAACGAGGAAATGCAAGGAGCAAAAATATAGTTTTGTGGCCCCCGCAGTGGACTCGCGGTTCAGATTTGGAATCCTTGTTCTCGTGTGGTGCACCGTGTCAAAGGATTATGTGCAGTGGCCCGAATATCAATTGATGCGGAATGCGAAAGGGTGCAGTGTCACGTCGCACGGCAAGCCTGGCTGTCTTTTGGCGCCACCTGGACCGGCCCGTTGCCCAAGAGACACGATGCATTCGAGGTCAGACGGATGGCATAGCGAAGGCGACTGTGCATGAACGATGGGTTGTGAGGCGGGGCCGCCCGTGGACCAGGACGGGTACGTGGTGGAGTGTAGTTGTAGGGTGAGTAAGACAGTGAAAGGAAGGGGAAGGAAGAAGAGAGCGGAGAAAAGTTCCCCACTCGCCGTGCGCCAAGGCTGATGTCACACCAACGAAGATACAACAAGCACACAGGTAATCGACGCCTCTTCTCCTACCAACCCCCGCAAAAACACATGGCCGACGACTCTCCCTCCGCCGACGCGTCGGCCCAGGAGAAGGCCCGCATGCGCCGCGAACGACGAGCCGCCAAACTCGCTGCGGGCGGCGCATCCCGTCTCAAGGCCATCACCGAGTTGCAGGGTGGCACTCATCGCGACATTGAAAAAGACGTGCCAGGTCAGAGCGAATCTTCTCCTACTCGCCGCTGCACCCGCGCTGACCTTGGCCAGTGAAGCCTACGCCTCCCCCCAGGCCCGCGCATGCCTCTGGAACCGCAACACCCGACCCAGATGAGATCGACATCTCGACCCACCACTACTCACCTGCCGTCACACAGCGCCTTCCACCCTCGCAGCCCAATCCATTCGCCTTCAATGGCAGCGACACACCTCCGTTTCCTACGCAGCAGGGCGCCGAGCCCTCCCAAGATCCCATGATGGCAATGCTGCAACAGATGATGGGTGCCAACGCAGGCGCGCTTCCGAACATGTCGGGCCCAACTGCCGGCCAACCAGACCATCTCCCGCCTGGCCTCGCAAACCTCTTCAGCGCCATGCAAGGGGGAGAGGCTCAGCCACCCCCGACCCAATCCTCAGCTTGGATTTGGCGCTTGGTCCATTCGCTCTTCTCTTTCGTCCTCTCCTTCTACATGATCTCTCAGACAACCTTTGACGGCTCCAAACAGTCTCGTCTTGACCCTGCATCTCTGGAGGATGAGTGGACCCTCGATACCAACTCGGCAGAGACTTTCAAGCGCTTCTTCTATCTGTTCGCCACCTCCGAGCTAGCTCTCCAGAGTACGAGGTACTTTATCGAGAAGGGCCAGCTGCAGGGAAGTGGAGTTCTGAGCAGCATTGCGCAGTTTCTCCCAGAGCCCTACTCGGGGTATGTGAGAGTGGTAGGGAGATACAGCGTCATCTATCGCACCGTGGTCAACGATGCCCTAGTGGTTGTCTTCGTGCTCGGAGCCGCGAGCTGGTGGAGAGGGGGCGTGGCATTGTGACGGATGACCGATCATGAATGTCTGGCAGCTCCATAAAACGGCGCCGCCGAAATGAATGAATGACTGAACCAACCCAATCCCAAATTCCTCTCTGCAGGCCCAGATTCGTGTCGGAAAGTGTGTGAAACGCATGTCGTGGCAACGAGCCAATCAGCGTATTCGGCAAGTCTCGGCGTCGTAGCTCGAAAGTTTCGCGATTTCACGAGATCCGCAAACCTCAACGTGCCAGGTACATCATCGTCATCATGGTCAACATAGTATCAAGAATGCGCAGGTTGCGCGGGGTCAGTCACTTCTATACCACGTCGTCTTCCAACCCACCATTGCTGACCAGCCTGACAGAAGGTGCATCACACTCTTCCTCTTGTCGCAGCACGACGCGAGAACGACGCTGACGAAAGTAACCGCAGTTGTTATGGATTCGAGTGGGACCCGGCGCTCTCGTATTCCCAAGTGAAGTCTCCAAAATAAGCCTCCAATTCGCCAAAAGGCTTCAAGGTGGCCATGGAGGAGCACGGTACGTCCACACGCACCCTCTAGGCCCCTTACTCCCTTTCCATTGACTTCCAACAACACATGCAATTTCATCCCCTAGCTGACCGTTTCTACCCCAGCAAATTCTGGCGCGAAATGCTCCCGCGGATAAAGTTCCGCAACCCCAGCATCCCCATCGAGGTCCTCCGCCATACAGACGCCGACGGCCCCGCCAAACTAGACATTTACACCACAAAAACCACGAGCGACAGCACCGCCCCATCTTCCAGCGAGCCTACGCATAGCATCGACGTGAAAATGGTGAACGAGAGCGCGATACTGCAGGAGTTGATCGCGAAGACGGGCGCGACGGTGCTGAAGCCGACGGCCGAGGAGGAAGAGGAACTACGAGACATGGCCGAGTTCCAGGGGCGGAGCGAAAAGGACAGGGTCGAGGTCAGGGACAAATTGATGGCGCAGAGAAGGGAGGAAGAGCTGTTGAGGCTGGCGAGGGGGGAGATTGCAACGGCCAGCTAGGGGCGACAAAATGGACGCCGTGAAGCGACACGGCTGTATGATAGGTTGCTCTGAGCATGCATGCATGGGATTATAGAACTTGTACACTACAACGGGCTCGAAGACGTGTAAAGGCATATTTGGTAAAGATTTGGAGCTTGAGGCTGAGGCGTCATCCTAGTCTACATGACCGGAATTCCTGATCGTCAAGACAGATATCAAAATTAGTGGTCCAAAGCTAGTCCGTGCAACAGATGAATGTCAACTCCGAGGAGTCAGGTATATTATGATCCGAGTCGTGTATCACGCGTAAGCCATTTCTGACTCCATAGGCTTGCGTACCATCTTCCCCGCACGTACCCTTTTGTCAACTATAATCGCACGAGTACGACTCTGCCCAGAGCCGCGCCCACATTACAAACTTGGTATGGAACCGACCCTATTGAAAACCAAATCTACACATGGCCTGAAGCACATGGAAAGGGATGCATCCAGGGCGAGACGAAAGGCAGTATAATATCGCGGATGCGGTGGTCGATTCCGTTACTGAGGGGCCGGAGCACCACCCTGTTGGGGAGCGCCTCCTTGTGGGCTACGACGACCCCTGTATCCATGTCAGCCTGTCCTGGATTCGTACTTGGAGGACCACACTTACATGAAGGATCTGCTCATGAAGGAGATCAGGATCATGGGCAGCCAGGACGGCATCTTGGAGAAGCCCCAGAAGACGTAGCCGGCGGGGATGGCCAGGTTGTACTGCGCCAAGAAGCCGTTGAAGGGCTGCCACGGCCCCTCATACGGCTCCGTCTTCTCGTACTCGTTGTTCAGCACGAGGCTAGAGATCTGTTTGGCAGTCACCGAGGTGCGGTTGAGCGGGATGAAGCGCGCGGTGGGGGCAGGCGCAGACTGGTCGGCCAGCGGCTTCGGGATCTGGAAGTAGTAAATGGAGGGCGGGCCCACCGACCACGAGTTGCAGAGCACGGGCTCGGCCTCGCAGTCGAGGACGGCGAGGGAGGGGGCTTTGGGGTTCGCGGCTAGGAGAGCCACGGACTCCTGGTCTCGATGTCAGCAGGGAACTTCACATCATGGTTGAGGATTGAGGCGGCGCTTACATTCCACGCCTTGGTTGCATTGCCACAGAAGCCAAAGCAGGTAACGTTGCCGCCAGTGATGTAGACCATCCAGTCCTTGGTCGAGGGCGCGCTCGTGGTGGGATCCACGGTCAAGACGTTCTTCCAGTTGTCCTGGGTCAGGTGATGCGTGACAGTCGCGGCGACCTTTGCGGCACCAGCATCGACGGGCGAGGGCATGGCGGCAGGCACGGCTGATGTGACGGCCTCCTTTGCCTTGTTCCAGTACCCCTTCAGTTTCTCGCCGAGCGGGACCTGTTCTTCAGCCATGGCGAGCGCTGGCAGCGCCACGAGCAGCGTTGAGAAGCGCATGTCGGATGTGGTGTGTGGGCGTGGGTGTGGGTGAGGGTGAAGAGATGACGATGTTTCGAGGAAGGCACGTTCGTGCAACAAATTGTGGGGACCAAACGTGAACGTGGGGCAGGAGCGCAGCGCGCGTGGGTGTGGGGGGCGAAGGGTGTGGGAAAGCACCTCTGCGTCGTCGCAACGGCCGGGCAAAGGGCCGCGATGAAAATGGCGATGGAGATGGGGATGCGATGGAATTCGGTTGGGCGACCAAGGCTGGTGAGAGCGCAGCGGCGCCGTGGTTGACGGGGACGGGGGACGGATGCGCGTGTTTGGGCCGCGGCTTCCCTCTTGGCGGTTTGTTTATCCCACGAAATTGAGCGGCCCAAGCTCCCTTCACCATGGAACCCCTTTCTAGCCCGATTAGGCCACGGCGTCTGCTTGTGTGGAGCGAGCACGCGAACCGTTGCTCGAGCTCTTTTCTGCCGTATGAAATCTACTTGTAATTGTTATACAACTACAAAGAAGGGTCCGCAGTTTGTCCTTGCTGCCGCTGCTGCCACCCACTCCATCTCCAGTGTCCACGATGTCCTTCACCCGTCTCGCCGTCTTCCTCGCCCTTTCCAACGCCCTCCTTGGCGTGTCGGCTGGGCCATTGGCGGCCAAGCGGCAAGGTAAGCTCCAGAGTGAAGCCTCGAGGTCAATTGCTCACGCCTGGCTTCAGATGTGACGGCTTCGTCGAGCTCGAGTGCCCCGTCGGTTGCGCTGGCCGTCAGTACCATGAGCGATGGCAAGCCCACGACATTCGAAGTGCTGGCGCCCCAGCCAACCTCGGAGCCCGCGTCAAGCTCCGGAGAAGCCTCCACTACTGCAACGCCCACAGGAGGGGAAGCTTCGACGAGCAGTGAGCCCTCACGCACCGGATTGAAACCTCCCCCGTCCACGGCATTCCCGCTGTGCCACAAGACCGACGATACCCAACCCTTTTGCCTACCCAACAATGAGTCGACCCTCTACATTGGCAATACGTACTACGCCACCTGGAACCCTGACTACTTTCCCCTCAACTCCACCGTCACCGTCAAGGCACAGTTCATCAATGACTCTCTGCAAGAAGTCTGGAGTTCTCCGGCAACAGACAATTCATGGGGCTTCGTAGCCTTCACCGTTGGCAACGAGTGGACGCAAAGTATTTCCCACCAGCCGTGCTGTCACATCGATTGAGAGACTGACTACGGCAGGTTACGATCGCTTCAATCTGACTCTTTACGCCCTCGTTTTCGAAGCCGACGATCCTACCAAAAAAGCAACTCCGTGGACAGGGCCAACATTCGAAGTCACCAAGGAACCTCCACGACACTACGCTCCTCCTGAGCCGACAAAGGCTCCAAACAAGGAAGGTCTTTACATCGGCATCCCCGTATCGCTAGGCTTCGTCCTCATTGTTGTCGTCGGGCTCTGGATCGGGATGCGACATCGTCGCACAATTGGTATTGGTAATATCATGGGTCGCCGCCAGGGCTACGGGGCTGGCAAGAGTAGGAGGCAGCGCCTAGGCTTAGGCAAGGAGGGTGCCATTCGCCTCGAGAACAGGGAACCCACACATTCACGAGGGGATAGCTTGGGCAGTCTTGTTAGTGAGGACGAGATCCGTCCTGCTCCACCGGGCAATCACTTTAGGGACGAGATTGCCAGGCAGAAGACTGGCCATTGAGCCGCGCACCAATGTATCATGTCACGCAGTGAGAGTCCCTTTGACAGCTGTCGATAGGGTTGACGACAGGCTGCGTTGTATAAGCTGTTGATAGAGAGTAGGAGCATGTCCCAAGTCCACGAAAGTAATGTCTGGCAGAATTGAACGTTGATAGGCCCTTGTACATACGCATGGTACGACGCCCGTTGCTGGCAATGCATCTCAATTGTTCCTGTCGACTTGGTCAATTGTCCCCGTGCCCTCCGAGCTTACCATGAGAGCGAAAAGCCTCGGCAAGGAGAAACAGTAACTAAATGACTAATGTCCAGGTAGAGCGGAAAACAGACCAAGCCAGGAGGCTGCCTTTAGAAACAGGGCGCGATCTTGACGAGCTTTCAGAGGATAATATACGGGGCAAGTAACGGAGCAGTCACCTTGAACAGGGCTACCTCGTATACTAAAGAGACGAAATAAGGCTCAAAAGAGGGTCGAGTATGTCGCGTATGGCCGTTTCCTCCACTTGACAGCTGGCAGCAGGCACCAGGAGAACGTACAACTAGCAGGGTCATGCTGTGTATTGAGTTAGAGATTGAGCCATTCGAGCAGCCCTGGGGTTTGCGTATTCCTGACTAGGGTAGTCAGTCTTGCGCCCGCAAGCGCCACTCTTTGAAGAGCATGGGGTGCAATACGGACGGCGGACGACGGTCGACGGGTGATAAAGACCGGAAACCGGCGCAATATCAACAGCTAATTGCTTGCGGTCGAGCTACCAAGTCGCCCTCATGGGGTCTACTCTTGCCTTTGATCCATGGCTCTGCACCCTCAATCACCAGCAGCTCCTCCGGACATCACGCCGACCTCCCCCAACCAAGGGCGATTGTTCGCGAACGAGCCAAAGAGATACCCATTGCGCACTTATAATTTCGAATCAAGTTGGTCACGGTGCTGACTTGATGCTGATTCCTCGGAGAGTTTCAAATGCGGGATCGCCATTCAGTAAGTTAATTTGAGCCGAGTGTTGGGTGCGGGTGCTACCGGACCTGCAATTGGAAAAAATCCTGGCTGACACCAGCAACCCGGAGACAATTGGCCCAACCCGTCCAATCGATATGACATTTTAAAGTGCACGCGCCTTGCATCCCCCGGGTCGGAAATCTTGTCCTCAAACCAGCATACGAGCTCCTGCATCGGAGGTGCTAGAAAACCGGCTTAGCTTACACCTGTGAGCGTACACGCGTGAGGTTTAAATCGATGGTAGGCGACCCGGCCCGCAGAAAAGCTGACAGTATCTTTCACAATAATATTTCCCATAGCAAAACTTGGCTCGTCATGCGCTCCCCCGTTTTCTTGGGATTCTTGGTTAGCGTAACGCTGGGTGCGAATCTCTATACCGCACCCGAGCAACTCACTTCAAAAGAGTATGACTTTATCATCGCCGGAGGTGGAACTGCGGTAAGTTGTCTGCGGCACCACCATCAGCTGCATCAGGTACTTATAGACCACAAGGGATGTGTCCTTGCGTCGCGTCTTTCCGAAAATCCAAATGTTTCCGTACTTGTCGTAGAAGCCGGTGGCGAGTGAGTATGGCCGTTCTTCGACGTCTGTCGTTTATAACCCATGTCATAGCAACCGCGAGGTATTAGGCACCATCGTGCCTTTCCTTGCTGCAGGCTTGAGCAAGACTGCAGTGGATTGGAACTTTACGACGTCCCCACAGCCAGGCATGGCCAATAGGCAGATAATGTTTCAGCGAGGTCATGTTCTCGGGGGCAGCAGCTCTGTCAGTAAGTTTTCGGTCTTCGAGGCTTTCTGATCTCTTGCGTTAAGATACTTGGCCCTAGATTTCATGGCATATAACCGGGCCTCCAATAACTTCTATGATAAATGGGCTAAAATCACCGATGATCCTGGGTGGTCCTGGTCCTCGCTCGAGCCGTATTACATGAAGCATTCTCGCCTCGTCGAACCCGCTGACGGACGCGACATAACGAACGAAACCATCAAATCCGCTCATGGATATGGGCCTGTTGAAGTCAGCGTTTCCGGTTATCCTGTACCCCTTGACAGCTTAGTTGTAGACGCCAGCAAAAATATGGGAGGACGCTTTACTTTCAATCAAGACATCAACACAGGCGATACATTGGGGTTTAGTACGAATTTCACTCAGACACGTCATTCCATGCTAATTAAAACAGCGGTCACTCAATTTTCGATCGGTGATAGCCGGCGGAGCAGCGCTGCGACTGCTTATCTTGACCCGCTCTTCACCTCGAGTCGGAAGAACTTGGACGTGCTGATCTACACGCAAGTGACGCGGCTCGTTCAATCAGATGGATCTGGAGACATGCCTGAATTCAAAACCATTGAAATTGCGACATCAGGAGAAGGTATGTACCTTATGCGCTATACGCCAAGTTGTTAATTGGTTTCAGCAGCTGAACGTTTCCACATAAACGCACGAAAAGAGATCCTACTGTCGGCTGGCGTTGTTGGCACACCCCATATTCTCCAGGTCTCTGGCATCGGGCCGAAAACCACCCTTTCCAAGCTAGGCATTAAGAGTATAGTCAATCTACAAGACGTCGGCCTCAATCTGACTGATCATCCCATGTCTATACTGTATTTCAAAGTCAACCAACCTACGACTATTGACGCCCTGATTCGCAACACTACATTATTTGCGCAATACCTGGATGAATGGAACCAGACAGGTAAAGGACCCATGGTCAGCAGTGCAGGAAACACGCAAGCCTATCTACGTCTCCCGGACGATTCTGCAATCCTTCGTACTGTGATTGACCCTTCATCTGGTCCCGAATCTGGGCATATCGAGTTTCTCTTTGGTGTAAGTCATCCACAGGGCATGAAATCAACATACTAAAACCAACGACAGGAAGGAATGCTGCCGTTTACCAATATCCCAATGCCCGAATCTGGTAACTACATATTTGCGCTTATCGTTCTTGTATCGCCTACATCGCGTAAGTTGGTTCAACAACTCTACCAACTCAACCCCAGCTCTTCTGACGCAAGCAGGTGGCGAGGTCACATTTAACAGCTCAGACCCCTTTGCTATACCATCCATAAATCCTAACTATTTAGCCACAGATTTTGATAAAGCCACCATTGTTCAAGGAGTTCGCGACGCTTTCACCTTCTTCGGGGACCCAGCCTTCAAAGACTATCTCGGCAATCCGTATGAGGCCGCATACGGACCTCTTGCTGGTTTAAAAACAGATGAGGAGTTGCTCGAGTACACTCAAGAGCATGCCATCACCATCAACCACGGATGCGGAACGGCAAGAATGAGTCCCTATGAGGCAGAATGGGGCGTCGTCGATCCTGACCTGAAGTTAAAGGGCGTCAAGGGTGTCAGGGTTGTAGATGCTTCCGTGTTCGTAAGTTGCAATTGGGCAGGCTGGTGGCCTTTGCTGACCACCAATTTCAGCCGGAAATTCCAGAAGTGCACACCATGGTGCCAGTTTACATCATCGCTGAGCGCGCAGCGGATCTCATCAAGAAAGAGCACAGCATTTCGGTGCACGAAGGTAAAGACGAGCTTTGATATGTGAACATCTACCACTGCTATAACGTTAAGAGATATAGTAGTTCTCCGCAACAAGAATTCTAAAGGTCACGTCCTTGTGAAACTATATTACATGTGCCTCGGCGATGTTTAACAGCTCCACTTAATAATTAGCTACGTTAAATCAATCAAATCAGTATATCGAGCCGTTTCAGCAGTGTTATGCACATCTCAGGCTTCCAGATCAGACGGCGGTGGTCCCTGGGGCTCGAGGCGTAAACACCAGTCTTAGCGGCGGAAGCATCAAAACCACTGTATCCAATGCTCCATTTATGAAATCTCGTCCAGATTCTTCTAGCGCAAGCCCAACGTCAAAGTTTAACATGATCAAACTCAAAGAGGTGCGCAGACTCAGGTACGCCAGATTCTTCCCCACGCAACTGTGTGCGCCTGTAACATTTCAGCTCACATCCACGATGGCCAACAGTAGCAACGATTCGCTTACCGAGCAAGAACGGCAGCCAGGGCGCGTCGTCCGTCTTCATATCCTGTCTTTGCTCCCCCCACCTTTCTGGCACGAAATCTTCGGCTTTTGTCCAGTATCTCGGATCGCGCTGTATTTGACGTACAGGTATGATGACGTTGATTCCACCGGGAATATACACGTCATCTATAACAATGCCTTGCGCTGGTGTTTCTCGCGGCGAGCTGTTTGCTAGGGGCGGACACAGCCGCAGCGTCTCGTTTATGATATCGTCGATGTACGACACTGACTTGATCGTCTCGTATGTCCACAACTTTTGATCTGAAATGGCATCATCCAAAAGCTGTTGTAGCTTCTGCTGCTTGGCAGGATGTTTACAGAGGAAATACAAGGCGAAGGTCAAGGTTGCAGCCGTGGTATCTGAGCCTGCGATAATCAGTATCCTCGAGTCATCGTCCAGAGCTTCTTTCGTGGGCGGAGCAGAAACATCTTTTTCCATCACCGCCTTCACCAACCATGACGCGATATCTCCTGGTTCTTTCTGTGGATCCCACCCTCTCGCCTTTTCTTCCATTTGCGTTCCACAAAAGTCGAAGAAGCTTGCAAAACCCTTTGCGGCGCCCGGTATGCTTCCCAATATGTTCAACAACCACGGCATCATGCTCAAAATTCCCATCATATTCATGTGCTTGTGTATAGCCTGGATACCGGGATGTGCGGCACCTGAAGCGAGGTTCCCAAAGTCTTTACCGAATCCGACTTCGCCCATGATGTCGAAAGCCAAGAACATAGACCACTCGGTCACGTCGACGGGGTCTCCCGCCATCTCTGACAACTTCCGCACGAACATGTCCACCTTTTCCTTGACGCGCGGCTCATACATGCCGAGCGCTCGCATACTAAACCCTCGATCCCATGCACGTCTTCTCAACCGATGCTGCACCGGGTCCCTCGTCATGGTCATGGCGCATTTGTCACCATTGCTATTTGTCTGACTGTGCCACGTCGTCTTCCTGCACCTTGTGTTCGGGCCGAAAATGAGAGGTATTGCCGAAGGGCGCATGATGCTGAGCTCGCGGGGTCCTGTGCGGACGAAATCCCCGTGTTTGAAGTGCAGTGCCGCGAGTTCTCTGTAAAACTGCATGTTCTTTGCTGCCAGGTATGCAGCGTAGATGCGCGATAATCTCGAGAAATGTGGGCCGGGGAAAGAGTGTAGGCGGTGGAAGAAGAGGCGGTAAATAGACATGCTAGTAAGTAGAGCCAGGAGAAAGATGGTAAGAATGATGGCTGCTTGTGCGGAAGCTTCGCCCAGGTGGATCGCTTCTGTTGTTTGGAATGTGTATGTGAAAGCGACAAAGGAAATTGGGAGCGCCGCAAGAAAAGTGTACATGTGTCGCTCAAACTCGATGCCTTGGATCGATATATGAAATATGACACCGAGGACGGCTGCCGTCATGTTGAGGCGTGCTGCGACGAGCTGAGGCGCGAATAAGTGGGTGTCGAACATGCCTGGCTGAATGATGAATGTATCAGCTTACGATTTGTAGGCGCTGCCTGGCAATGTGCTGCCTCCTTCGATCAAACTGCTCATCAGAACCTGGGAAAAGACGAATTAGATGTACTTGAGGCAACATCTACCCGGAACTCCGCAGTGGCAGGTGCGGGGAGGCGTATAATTCTCGAGTCCCAACGTAAGCGCTAGTACCCGCATGATACAGTACCCGGCATACGAAGGTTGAGGTATGAATGATCTGCCAAAAGCTGACGTTTCTGGCCGCCAATTCGGACTCATATACAAGCTCTAAGCTATAAACAGTAACTATTCGAATGTCAGTCGGTCGAGGTAGATGTGTTGAGGAGTATCAATTAAACCTTCACAGCCACCGCGGTCCAACCTACTGCTTTTGCTCCAAATTATCTTTCCATTGGAGCAGTCAATATCTATAATCTTACTCTACTTGATTTGCAATTCGTCGAGATCAAATCCTTTGACCTGACTATTGAGTCACGAGTCTACTGCCCGCTCCGAATCCTTTTCTTTATTTCCTTTCCCAAATGTTGTACGGGTGCTACTTTTGCCGTCTTTCGGCCTCTTCGAAAATGTGGCTCACTTTTGGGTCGTTGGTAGAATGTTTCAATTACGCAAATGTGAACAGCGACAGATAAATTAATGATCCCCCAAGGACCGAAGCCGCTGCAATATTGGTGTCCTCGGTGAGGAGGTGGGGGTAGAGATTTAAACTCGTGCTCTTCATTGCGATGTGTGAATGAGTGCCTAAGCCTGAGAGCATATTGTGCGTATCTATTGCGTCTCATTTGAGCTTTCAAAGGTCATGGCGATCGGAATTGGCCTACAGCTGATAGTGAAGACATGGTTTCGCGGTCTTAGAAAGTCCTAATCAACATTATCTTTCATCTGAGCCAGAAATTGGCCGCTCGCACTAGTCGTCGAGATTCTCCAAACGCCAAACAAATAATCAATTTCGGGAACTCCGGGTTCCTTAATAACATAGACTCACACACTTTCCCTCCCAACCACCTTCAACCAACACTTTCTTAAACACCCATGCACCGAGGTCTCTCCTACCAATTGTCCATCCTTTCGCTGGACCAGGCCCCATGTTATCCCGACCAACATCATCAACACCCCATTCCCATCCCACTCTCACACTCTCAATGCCACGCTCCACTCCATCTGTCAAAATCGCCGGTCTAATAATCACAAAACTCCGAAGGTGCGCTCCCCCGTCTGCACAAAGTAGCTCCTCCATTTTCAACTTATCGGTCTGTGGGCTTGATAAAAGCCAAGCGTAGAGTGGGGCCGTGAACAGCGGGAGTGGGAGACTGTGCCACAGGTTTCTGGATGCGGTGGCGGATATGGTGATCAAAAGAGGCTTCTGACCAACCCTGTTTCCAGTTGTACCTTCGGTGGAGAGTTGATCAATGGCGGAGAAGAGAGCTGCCATGCCGGATTCGCAGATGGTAGGGTCGGTCAAGGGGAATGGCTGGAAGATGGAAAATTGGAACCGAGGGTAGGCACCAATTGAAGTATGTATGATATCAACCAGCACTTTGTTGTTCGTGGGGCTCACAAGAGCTTTAGACACATCTACAGGGCTCTTTGCGTCGCCTTGGTGAATTTTCAAGCGTCGGTTCATGGTCTCAGAGGAAATTCCATGCTCCGTGGCCAAGAGATGGCTGAGTTTGCTGGGTGTTCGTGCGACTAGAGTACCTTAAGCCTTGACTTCTTGCGACCATCGTTCAGAGACGAGAGTTGAGAAGGTCACTTACGAGCAGTGCAATGATGCCCCGACTGCAATGCCCGTGCCAGGAGGGTGCATGCGCTTCCGCCCGTGGCCCCGAAGAATGCGATCGTTTGTTGAGAATCAAACATGGCAAATATTCTTGAGATTAACCTGGTCGGGCTCTTACCTCTTGCTGCTCATACATGCGATTGGGAAATATGTAGTCTGTAATTGTAGTCCAGAGTCGCACCTATGCTCACCAATGCGCCTAGCATTACATATTCTAAACCTTTATCTGATTGCCAGCACGCATCTATGCTGCCATGCTTCCTTCCGTAATGCGGACGAGAGGAGCCGGCGGGACACTTGAGCACCGGCGGGGCCCTATGAAGAGGCATGTATCACGTTGTTGCACCGGGCGGCGCAATTCTTAACCGGTCCCTAACCGCATTCGTGACAACCAGGGCTTGATCCATCGGTATGGCCAGCAACCGATAGCAAGGTAGCGACTGGTCATAGCTTGTCAGTTGTCGTTGTGATGGGGTCTTTCGTCACCGTGTCAGGCGGTCGCGTTCAGGGGGACCTTCAATATCAACTTCGCCCGCGTGGGTAGAAGGCGTTCAGTCAAGGTGAAGGTGCAAGGCACACGACTCAGCCGTTGCATAAATCGAACGGTGGGCCCTGGGGTTGATGCGGACGTATACGCACGGCCCTGCGAAGGCTTTCGTCCGGGTGACCGAGGCCGCGAGGCGAGGCTCCCATGCGTGCACCATCACTTCTATTAACGACTCCACAACACCTTCACACAAGTCTGGTTGCGTTGAAAGTTTCTCCATCGCACACAGTGATGCACAACTAATGTGATCAAGCCAGCTCGACGATGCACGTGATGACAGCGCCCCACAATGCAGCTGAGGCCGATTCCGATGACTCAGGCATCCTTCCATCAGTAGATGCCTTCGCACTATGACTCCCACCTGTGACTCCCTGACATGGAGAAAGGGCTGAAGAGCAGGTCTCAAAGGGCTGAGTTCGTATCCGAAAAGATGAAGATATAAGTACTGCATGGCCCACTCAGTTGCTCATCATTCCAACCGCAACAATGGCGACTACCACAGCCACCGAGGTCTACGACCTCTTGATCCTAGTTGATGCGACTTGTTCCATGTCAAACTACCTCGAAGCCTTAAAGTCGTCCCTTCCAAGGGTTATCGCCATCTCCAAGCTCACCAACAGTTTTGCGCGGATTGGTCTTTTGGCGTATCGCGACTACACTGAAGCCCATCGCGATGTCGAAGGCTTACTCGAATGGAGTGGCTGGTATGAGCACGGCCAAGACTCTACCAGCGCAAACACGCTGATGACCATGGCATCAAACCTCGAACCTATTGGCGGCGGCGACTATCCAGAAGCCACGAAAACTGGTCTTGCTCGGGCCTGCTCGCTCATGCGCGAGGAGGCAACGACAATAGTCCTCCTATACACAGACGCTCCTCCCCACTGTTGGATGGTGGCAGAGAAAGATCGAGGCAGCAATTACCATGCCGAACAGAAGAGCCTCAATGACAAAAACTCCTACGGCGGATACGGGCCTCATTTTGCAGACTGGGTGGCTGCAAGCAAGTATTTGCACAAAGGTCCGCGAAAAGCGCACGTGTTTTGCTTCCTCGATCAAGGGCTGGAGCGCTCCCCGCTGGAAGCAGGCTATTACCTGTATCTCAGTATGGAAACACGAGGCGCATGCTTCTACATGACGGACGCAAGACCCAGCAGTATCGCCCACGTCACAGTCGAGGTCCTCCTGGCGTGGATGGGCGCCCAGAAACAAGGCGCCGGCAATACCTCGCTGCCTGCAAAGCTGGTCCGTTACAGACGAGGGGATGACATTAAGAAGATCAAGAGTGAAAAGGATCCGGTTGCAAATATCTACTTCTGGGCGCATCACTTGGCCCATGAGCACCCAGCTATGCGTATTCCGGAGTTGATGCAGGAAGCGAAACTTACAGCAACTATGGAAGAGAACCTAGCAAAAGTCGATGTGGATTCCGAAGTATTGAAAAGATATCTCCCGAAGAAGAAGACGTTGGTGACAGACTTCTCGCGTCAGTACGCCAGCGACGAGCGCTACCGAAAGATTGTTGTCGACGAACTCAACGCCATCATCGAGAACGACGTCACTTCCATGTCCTTGAACTCGGTGTTTGGAAGTCTCTGGCGCACCGTCTGCAACGATCGCGAAAACCCTGCGCGGGATGACTTGATCTCGAAGTTTAGTCTGCACGTCGATAAAATTGCGGACGTGGATGAAAAGTCACGGATGAAGAACTGGTTGGAAGAGTCTTACGACTACGCGGCTGACATACGCGATCTACTGACGACGGTTCCTGAAGACCAGCTCTTCCCATGCGTATACCTGGACCCGACCATCGAGTTCAGACCGGCTAATCAAAGGGGGGTGCCGGATGAAGACGAAGACGAACAAGATCGTCCAATCACAGCCTTTCGTCGCGACGAACTCCTCGAGATTGGACGTTCTTGCGATGGTCGCATTCTGCGTCGCCTCGGAAAGGTTCTAACCAGGCTCACGTTTGTCGAATCTGCTGCCAATCTTCCCTCACACATCAGCGACACAACGAATGGTGAGGTCCCGAAGATTCCCATCGCACTGGCATCAAAGGAGCATGGATGCAAGTTTTGGAAAATATTGCTCCATATCGTCCTTCCTGGCACAATGCTATCCGCACGTTCCGCAGTTTTACTCGCTGCCCTAGCGATTCGAATCGGGCTCAAACCTCTGTTCGAGCCGGCAAGTGCAGCCATGCTGTCCTGGCGTGACAGATGGAACAATCTCGAGGTCCCGGAGACATGGAACTCGAGCTGCCTAGGGCTGTTGCTCGATGCGGACGCCGAATATCGCAAGCAAAGTCATGTAGAACAAGGCGTCCTGCTCGATTCGGACCGCCGACTCTTTTCTTCATTGGTCGCCTACAAGCTCGCTGAAGCGAACCTCCTCACTACACTGACTGCCCAGGTGGGGTGGACGCCTTCCAAGACACAGATGCCAGTCGGTCCAGTGGTTACCTGCCGTGGGTGCAACTATCCACGCTCCATCACAATCATGGCCGAGAAAACGCGCGGCAAATGCGGCCTATGTGTGGTAACTAACTGGACTGACGCCGCGCATAAGACCAGAGCCCAGAATGCCCACGTCACAAAAGACGCCAACGAGACGTCCAGGACCACATGGATTGAATGCAGTGTTCGCACATGCCGGGCACAGTACGTGTGCTACAACCCAGAAGACATGAACGTGCGTCCAAAGTGCCACTACTGTCGGCTGCAGGGTGCAATCCCACCAGAGAAGCGTAGTGTCGACCCAGCTCCAACACTGGAGTGTGCCAAATGTCTGAACAAGATCATCTGGCCACAAGAGTGGCGGTATTTGGCGCCTAGCCCCTTTGCGTGCACAGCATGCATCAACAATATGAAGACAGTCGTCGCCGAGGAGACAAATGCCAGCCAGATCTGCAAAGAGAACGGACAGGCATGGCTGCTTCGAAACAATAATAACACTCTCAAAGAGCCTTTCAAGGGCAGCGTTTTCAAAACAATCTCAACTGTCGGTCCTGCAGCCTTCCTAGCCAACGTCAGCATTCTACCTACACTCGACTACGAGCTCCATCTCACCTTACGCGGTAAGCTCATTCGCAACCAACCCGCCCTCAAAGCAGATCTCGAATCGTGGATCCAGCGCCGTACCTCTGAGAAAGCCTCCTGCAGCCTTTGCTTTTCGGACTTTCCTCATGCGCGTCTGCTCCCAGCGTGTCGTAGGCGAGGCTGTCATCAGCGCATCTGCGAGGCTTGTCTGAACGGATGGTACGGTCTCAACAGACCAGGCAGCATCATCAACACGGCAGCACTTTTTTGCCCTTTCTGTCGACGCCCACCGGCGGCACGTACCTTGGCGGCATACGGCATGGGCATCCATGCAGTCGGAAATCTAAAAGTTGCCGTCGAGGAACGAGGCCAGTGGATCCACGCTTGGTGTCGCGGTTGCAGCAAGGCGAGCCGCTACATGGAACGCTCTTGCGCACAAGGCGCCCCAGATTCCATCCATCAGTTCAAATGTGACCATTGCAATCTCTCCGCAGTCGAGCGTGCGCAGTTTGCGGAAGAAGAGGCGCGTCGAGCGGTTGAGGTCGCCGCTCGACTTGGTGAGGCGGAGCGCATCGCTGCAGTGCAGAGACTTCGTCAGGCGAAACAGCGGCGTAGGGGGCTCGAGACGCCAGTGAAGAACTGTCCTGGGTGCAAGACCCCAACTCAAAAGACGTATGGGTGCGATCATATGGAATGTAACATTCGTCAATGCCATACACATTGGTGCTGGGCGTGTGGGGAAAAGTTTGACGAGAGGGAGATCTACAATCATATGAGGGTTACGCATGGAGGGTTGTATACGGGAGGGGGGGGTGAGGATAGCGATGACGAAGACTGGTAAGATCCAAGGGAAAGGGCAAAGAAGGGAAGTTGTAAAATTCGCTAGCTCGAGAAGATGAGGAGATACTTTCAGGCCAGTGCACAACGTATAGGCGAGCAAAGGTCGTTGAAGTCAAATCAGAGCGAGGAATTCAAAGCTAGAGTTCAGCCTGCTAAGTAGTCGCTACCCTGTCAGGTGCTGAGTTACTGATAATAGTAATAGACACCGATGGTAGCCTAGTTGCTCAGCACCTCAACATTGGATATTGAAGAAATTCATGTCTTCATGTCGGTTGGCATTGATGCAGTTTCATACCGCAACTGTGAGTTCAAACTTACACTCTACCCGGAACAATGCTGTGTTAGCGCTGTCCTTTTTTGCGTTCTAGTTCTTCAGTACGGCGCGGTAACGCAGCTTTCCAGCTTCCATTCTCTCGAGAGCCCTTGCGATCCCCTCCTCCGTCAGTGGAAACTCTTCACTCACTGGTTTAATGTTGTGCAGTGCAGCAAAGCACAGCGTGTCATTGTGTATTTCGCGGCTGGTTACAAGGCTGGATTTCATGTGGTAGCCGTTGAACAGCGTGACGGGCCACGGAAAGGCAACCTGCCCGACGTCAGCCCCTGGCAAGGATTCCCGTTTTGAATATCCTTCTCCGAGTCAGCCAATCGTTCATTTCGTTTTGGTAGAGCCAGCGGCTTGAACTCACTTGTCAAACGGTGGCATGCCGGAGCCAGTAATCACAAGGACGTCTACCAGAGCAGGCATCTTGTCGACCTTGTCCATGAGGTAAAATTCATGTGCACCAAACGACTTGGTCTCGCCTTCCTTGCTGCGGCTGGAGCTGATGACGACCACAGTCGCTCCCAGCTTGGACGCAAACTGGATCGCCAAGTGTCCCAGCCCTCCAATGCCCAGGATGCTGACGCGGTCGCCGCTATTTAGCGAGTCCACCAGCGCCGAGTATGTTGTTGCTCCAGCACACTGCAGCGGCGCTGCTTCTTCGGACGACATGGACCTTGTACACAAATGTCTCGTTAGCCACAAAGTAGTCGCCCATCATACCATTATCCGTGTCGGATTCGCCAAACATTTTGCGCATGTGGCACCACATTTCGCGGCCCGTCGTGCAGTACTTGCATCTGCCGCAGCTCTACAGAAGAGTTAGCAATAGTCCATGTCGAATGGTGATCCAGAGATACGTACGCCTCTATAGAAGCCCCCGCCCACACGGTCGCCAATCTTTACCTCTGTGCGTTTCCAATTTCCTCAACTAGACCGACACCCCATGACCAAGCGCAATCCCGGCTGGAATTGATCGATTGATCGATTTGATTTAATGTCCTGTATGAGTCCGTGACTATGTAGGACGTAAAGGAGGATAAGCCTCCTTCAAGTTATTGATGTGGAGTGTTCAAAGAGAGGAGGTCAATACTAGTACAAGGAATGTTGAGGGTTGAAACCCTTAAGCCAAAAGGCTTACAAGCAAAAGGACAAAAGAAAGGAAAGGGTGGTTGGCAGGCCTAAGCCTAGTTGTCTTCAGTATCCTGCTCCAGGTGCCACCTCCTAGTGGCCACCTTTGTTCTTGTGATGAAATCTAGGGTTGCTTTTATACCCTTGATTGATTGATTGATTGATTGATTTGATTTAACGTCCTGTATGAGTCCGTGACTATGTAAGACGTGAAGGA